>JBBPSU010000071.1:0-26726 GCA_038093755.1 Tylopilus microsporus | reverse complement strand
ACCATCACCTTGAAACACATTTCTTTACATTGCGCATTGTACATTTCTTCCGACCTCCGAAATGTGCAAACTGTATTCACATAGTACATGATCTTCGTTTATCATACTACCGCGCATTTCAACGACCCCGCGAAATGCGCGATACCGTCTCTTCCACATATCCTTCGACCATACCATCGCTGACTTGAATATTGTTATGGTATACACAGTTCAGTCGTTGGTGGGAACCCTTGATCGACATGGTTCCTGTTATCGGCAAATACTGGTCACCCGGCTCTGCTAGCGCAGCGATGGTACGAGCGGTCAACCGACACCCTGATCTGATAGAGGGTTATCGAGGACACTGTTCACAAAGAGTACATACCTCTCTCACGACGTAGACGTAAACGCACTTCAAACATACATTTCTGATCACCACTTACCGAATATAGATCGTGTTCTTGGTGTTTGACCAGTACGCGTCTTTTGTCAGCATGCAAACTCAGTTGCAGGAAATCGGCGTACCTAAACGTATCGAAGTCCAGAAGGAACTCCTCGCGACATTCGGCACAGACAGCGAAGGACGTGATATGAAAGCGCTGCGAGACGCACAGGCCGCGACGTCCCGCATGGCCACTCGAAGTGCCGGAGCTCGCAACACTACGACCAATGTCAGTACTAAAGGAAAAGGTGCACAGAAATCCAGTGCGATCAAGGCAAAGGCGAATATAAAGGCAAAGGCAAAGGACAAGAAAGGAAAGGGAACCGGAACGGGAAAAGGAAAAGGAAGGAAGCGCAACACGAAGCGACAGGACGATAACGACGAGGACTCAGACGCGTCATACCTGTCGGAGGGAGAGGACGATGCACAACCGGTCGATTCAGTCGAGGACGTGGACGAAGCAGGTTCCGATGACGATGACAACGTGGACGAGGATGCGAAAGCGGAGAGAGCTCGCGTCACGCACGAGATCGCGCTAAGGAAGCACAACGCGATCATTCAGAAACATCAGGAATGGCATGAGACATGGACCATTCTAACCGGAAGCAGGTTAGGTTATGAGTGGACTTGTACACTCCCTAGGTGAGCTTTAAACCATAGCCTTGGGTTTCATATAAAGAAATCCCCTAACACATTCAAGTTGATTGTTACTGCCATGTCTAATTGGATCCATATTTAATATCCAGGTCCATTGTCAACACTCTTAGATGGCAGTCCAAGACTGCCATGCCTGACTGGGTTTGATTTAATCCAAGTTCATTGTCCATATGTATGAAATGGCAGTCCTGAAGTGCCACATGTGACTGTGTCAAATTTTATCCAAGTTCATTATTGACACCATATGGAGTGGCAAGCCAAGACTGCCACATGTGACTGGGTCCAATTTTACTCAAGTTCATTGTTGACACCATATGGTGTGGCAGTCCAAGACTGCCACATGTGACTGGGTTCAATTTTTTCAAATTCATTATTGATTGGGTCCAATTTTATTCAAGTTCATTGTTGACACCATATGGTGTGGCAGTCTTGGACTGCCACATGTGACTGGGTCCAATTTTACTCAAGTTCATTGTTGACACCATATGGTGTGGCAGTCCAAGACTGCCACATGTGACTGGGTCCAATTTTTTCAAGTTCATTGTTTACACCATATGGTGTGGCAGTCCAAGACTGCCACATGTGATTGGGTCCAATTTTATTCAAGTTCATTGTTGACACCATATGGAGTGGCAGTCTTGGACTGCCACATATGACTGGGTTCAATTTTTTCAAGTTCATTGTTGACACCATATGGCAGTCCAAGACTGCCACATGTGACTGGATTCAATTTTATTCAAGTTTATTGTTGACACCATATGGTGTGACTGCCACATGTGACTGGGTCCAATTTTATTCAAGTTCATTGTTGACACCATATGGAGTGGCAGTCTTGGACTGCCACATATGACTGGGTTCAATTTTATTCAAGTTCATTGTTGATACCATATCTTGGACTGTCACATGTGACTGGATCCAATTTTATTCAAGTTCATTGTTGACACCATACAGAATGGCAGTCTTGGACTGCCACATGTGACTGGGTTCAATTTATTCAAGTTTATTATTGACACCATGAAATGGCAGTCTATATAAGGTTATTATCTTATACCTTACATATGTCTGGATGTTCTTTGTACTACTTCTAGTCTAATGAGGGCATATGTACTAGGTACCCTACTTATCTACTCAACACCCTTTCCCATGTTGGACCTGGAGGATCGATGGGGAGTGTCTAGATCTATAGATGGGAGTGAGCATATGTAAAATAAGAGGAAAAAATCATGCCTTCATCAACAGCTATCTTTGTTTTCTTGCGAGCATCTTGTGCATCTTCGTTGGATGTCTGTGAATGATACCTGGGCTTTGGGCAGGAGGATCTTGCCATCATAATGGGGAGTGCAAAGAAAGTGCAGATGAGAGTCAAGGAGATGAACAAGATGATGTTCAGACAGAGCCAAGGCTGTCCTAACAGGCTCGAGAACGATGGGGTTTTATACATGGTGTATTGCCAAGTCAGAGGTCATGACAAAGTTAGCATAAACATCACAATGCTGCAAGTCATCGCTTACCATCCATCCTATGTAAATAGTGGCAAATTGGCAGCGATTGCAAGTTGGAACATGCTGCAGACACAGGTGTTATTACCTTCATTTTTACCTGTGACTTTGATGAACCATTGAAGTGAGTCAGAACAGAGCAAACCGGATCAATTTATTGAGTCAGAAACGACCGATACACACAATTTGCATAATCATATGTACATAGGTTTTGTAGCGAAAAAGACTAGATTGCAATACAAAAGGCTGATCAGCAGTGTGATTGCTTCAATGATCTGCCTGTCACAACATCTCTCTTACACTTTGTGGCAGCTTCTGTCTCTCTGTCGAGTTCTAATTCCTGCTGAGCATGATCAACTGGTCACATAACGATATTCAGTTCATTCACTTGGAAGAACACATTGAGTAAAATGTCTCTCAGAACATCGTGAGTAAGGGAAGTAATGTTCCGATGGTCGCTGAGTATGGCCTCACAGAGCCATTGCACAAATGAAGAGAGGACCTTGAAGTAGGTGTTGAGCAGAGCATGTGTCTGTGAGGGAAGGCCACCAGACTTACCTGGGTGGTGTGAGACGAGCACAAATGATGGGAGTGAGACAGAGAACTTCTTCTATTACATCAGGGAGGCTTCCCTAGTATATATACTGTACACTAAGTGTCTAAGCAATCCCCAGTGGGTATGTGAAGACCTTGCAGTATCTGCATGCCTTATTACATAAGGTCTGGACTGTATCTGGTACGGATGTACCAAGTCTGGTGCAGTGCGTTGTGGAGTCTGGGGTGGACTGACTCTGGACTATCACAGACTATGTCATGGTCCAGATGTCCTTCGTACTACTGCTAGTCTAATAAGGGCATATGTACTAGGTACCCTACTTATCTATTTGACAGTAGGGGCTGAAGTGTTGCAGTGGAACCTGAGTGACAAGTTCACCGGTCTTTGTGCTCCAGAGGGCCTCGACCTGCTGGTGTGATTTATACTCCACCCAAGGCTTCAAACATGTGGTGTGAGCAGAGAGGGGTTCACTGCTTGGGCTGGAGTGCAGGACACACATCCAAACCATTACATAGATAATGGATTTGAGATTGTGTTTTGGTTTGTGGGTGATGTCAGCCCTAGTGTCTGATCCAAACGCGTGCAGTATATCCAAGGCAATAAAGGGAATTGTTCCCTAGATGAGAAATATTAGCATGGTAGACCAGTCCAACCTTGATGAATTTACATACTGTGTGTTCCCCTTCAGACACTGGGGAGGGTTTGTCAATGAACTTGGCATAGTCAAAATCAATCAAGAGACCACAACAATATTTGCATTTCCTGAGTACTTTCTCTCTCTTGATGAGACGGGCACAGATGTGTTCCTTGGTTGAGTGAATTGGCCAGTTTTCGGACTTGTAGTCGAAGATGTAGTTCATCATATTTGTGATGCTGAGATCATAATGAAGGATGTCACACTGGTCAATGAAAGATTCATGAACTAAGCAATTCATCAGCATCCTCGACTCAAACAATGGAAAGTAATCTCACCGTCAACAATATTAATGAAAAAACTGATGAGTTCTTGGATGCATGTGAATGCCTCAAGAGGGATGCCAACAGGTTTGAGGACTAAGCATCATTGAATCCAAATCTCATGTTGTTGATCCGGTAGCTGGTTCAGTAGATACTCTGGTCAGCGTAACTCTGTCAAGTTGTCTTTTCCCCCAACCTGAACTGTCCAAGCTGTGACAAGCTTTGGAACACTGTATGTCATCTCCTTTTCTTTTACTCACTTCAGCATCTGTTCCTCAGTTGTACATCAGCAAACTGACCTTTTGGACTACAGAGTGACCAGGATGTTGAGAACTACCAGGCTCTACACAGCCTACGCAGACATATGGCTGTGTGCTATCCCATATAATCTCACTGGCTAATTCTGCCCAGGATACATTGTTCTGCCAGGGTCTACAGAATCTGTGCAGACCTGTGGCTGTGCTTCAACCTTAATCTTGATTCCAAGACAGTGCAGAAAGGGATGGATAGAAAGGCATCATTGTTTCAAGTCGACAGGTGGCAGTGCTCCTCAAGAGGGGAGCACTACTGTCAGGAAACCAGACTTAGTAACCCAGCCTACTAGTACATGATTTTATAAACTAGACATAGATACAAGGAGCAGTGCTAGTTACACAGATGTGAGATGAAGAACAGATGGCATACTGTATGGAGTATTGCCATGAGTATGCCTGCCGAAAATGAGACTGTTGGGCAACGGCACATCATTGCCAAGCTCATAGACGGGGGAGAGATAGTACTGTTGCCTTGAAGTGGCAAGAACGAGGGACAAACGCGGGGGGGTTGAATTGGATCGGGAAGTGAAGGCAACAGAGGGCAGGTGTGAAAAACTAGAAGGACATGCAAGGATAAGCTGTGTTCTTGCATCAGTCTCATGTTGCGACTTACATCAACCAAACTGGGTAATCTGATCTTCATCAATGTCTCCAGCACTAAAGCACTATCTGTCAAAGGCTAACCGCAGCAGATCAGCAGGAAGAGCAGGTTGGCGTGGCCAAAGAGTCTGTAAGCCATGCCAGGGAAGACTGATAGCCAGCCGACCTGAAGGAACATGCTGTAAGAAAGATAGTCAGTATGAGATGTGAGTATAACTCGTCCCAGGGGTTCTGAAGAGGATAGAAGAGAGAGGGTTTGCTTCCAAACCTATCTCGAGTGCGTGCAAGAGAATCCAGAGCGCGGGAAACACAGAAATGGAAGTCCGGACATGGACATGGAAAACCCGGAACTTGAAACGGATTCAGAAATGGACATGGAAACAGATGGGAAAAACGAAGGAAAAGGGGAAGGGAAACGACTTGGAGACAAACCTGCACATGGGCAGGTGACCTTCAGACTGCAAGAAGATGGTCTATTCCTAGCTAGACAAGCTTTTTAAGTAGAATGTAGCTATTGGAAATGCTACATGAAAACTTCCAAGGACTGTCCTATCATCCCTGTCAGACGCGAAGGAAAATAAAGAGGGCTGCCTCTATGGTACAGCAGTGACAGCGGCACAGGCCTAGAGCCTTGGCACGCGATGTCCAAAGTGATATGAACAGCGACAATAAGTCCAGATAACCCAGACACAGAAACCCGGAACAGAAATGGAACAGGATAACACAGATTGGACAGAATGGACATGGATTGACATGGATTGATGTGGGATGGCAACCCGGAAAGCTGCAAAATAGGGGGTTTCAACCATAGAGAGTGATGAACTCCTACAATGTGGAATAATGTATTGTAAAAATGCTGAATAAAAAATGCGATGTGAGCATCCATTGTAATGGTAGTGCGACCTGCAAACTAGGCAGGTATTCCTGTCATGTGAGTGAAAGAGAATGTAAATGGCGATGCGGTCATCAGCAAACCAACCTTTTTCCCACACAGCCAAAATTTGACTCTGTACAGAAAGGTCACCCAAATTACAGACTCTACAGTCTGTGCAGAGGAGGGTTGGTTTGCTGATACGGTGAGTTTTGAGGTTCAAGACAAGGTCAACAATCAGAAGTTTGACTGTGATTGCTGCGACAGGCGGAGAGGGTATGGTGTTGGAAACATGATAGGCAAAGGGTGAAAAGAGAAGTACCACGCCAGAAACGATGGCGGGGCACTGGCATGTGTGTAGACAATTGCTGGGAGAGGTGAGCTGGTGGCGACAGGCGATGAGGATGCACGCCTTAGCGTCTGCAGAACTCGTTGACATCCTTCCTTTGCATTGTGAGAGAGTTGGAGGCGCGAGTACCAACTTGAACATATGTATCACTGGCATACAGATGTCCACTGGCATAGACCTTGCCAAGCAGCCAGACCACCAGTTCATACAGCTTCTATGGGTGTGTGTTGAAGGGATGTAAGGGATCCTGAAGGACAAGTCCAACTAGGTCCTTAACAAAAGAAATGATCTAAGGGAACAATAGGTTCGTCCCTAAAGAGACTCTTGATGAGTTGGTGAAGGAGGAGACCTAAAGACAGAACAGTCTGGAGGGTCCTAAGGAGGTCCGGACCTCAGAAAACCAGGAGTGATGGACGGAAAAGGACTTGGGAGGCTTTGAGGACGAGGAGAGGCGAACAATGATAGATGGACGATGGTTGTCCGGTGCGTGAAAAGTGACGACTGGTGTGACCACTGCGGTTGGAACGAATGCGGATGTGATGGACGAGAGCGGATGACAATGAGGACAATGAGGACAAGCAAAAGGACGATGAGCAAAGTGTGATCAATGCTAACAGGCGCAAGATGCATTCAAATCATCTGACAAACAGTTTATAGTCCGGAGCATACTCCAGACTGCCATAACAACACCAATTTGAAATAGTATGACAGGACTATATGGAGTGTAAGTACCTTGTGCCTCACATGTCGAAAACCATAAGGAACTAGCCAAGATGTCCAAAGTCATAGAATAAAGTGATCATGAACCTCAAATGACATTCTGGTGCGACACGGACTATTGTGGACAAAGGACAGGATGTTCCGGATGATTCCTGTAGGAGCAGACAAGCGGACAACGATGGACAGCAGACGGACGTGACACGGGTGGATAGGATCACTAAGGATGTGAGTGATGATGATGTGGAAGTCGTGTAGAGGTCATAGGATAGGTCCTACAACTGTAAGGAACTGTAGTTCCTTACAGCCTCATCCTCGCTCGAGCCACAGGAGACTCCCTCCGCCGGTCTTCACCGCACAAGCCACCGAATCGCCAGCTGGTATTCTTGAGGCAACAGATCATCTGATGAAAGTGATGGACAGGCCATCCTGTGCAGGCAATAGCAATAGAAGTCAACAACATACCTAACAGTCCCCTGGTACCACCATGGCCACCTGAAAAAGCTGCGCACTGGCAGCAACAGAGCGAGTCCTTGAGCATCAAGCTCGAGGGGGAGAGATGGGGCGATGACAATGACGATGATGACAATGTGATTGTGTTGGGACCTTCGGGATGTCACAAGGACATCATGGACGTACCAGATGAGCTGCTGAATGCATTAGAATGGTGGCACAAACGACCGAGGCAGCAGGCAGAGAATGACTCACCCAAAAGTGCCCAAGTCGAAGCAGGAGGCCCAGGATGCGAAGCGGATGCATCAGCACCATTTAGCCACAGCTATGATGCTAAAGGCGTGCTGAAGAAGCCTGTGGACGCATCAGACAAACCCAAGAGCTTTGAGCTTGAGGGAGAGAGGAAGTCAGATATGAGCTCCAATGAGGGACTTACCAATGACGATGCGGATGCTTCGGGACCACCTAGATGTCACGACGACGCTAGGGACATGTCAGCCAAGCTGCCAAACGTGTCAGAACACGAGCATGGATCATGATGGTTAGAGCAGCCAGAGAAGAAAGGCTCACCTAAACGAGCTCAAGATGCCCCAGGACAGGAAGCACACGTGACGGGAGCATCTAGCTGCAATCAGGACACAAGATGCATACCTGAGACGCCTAGAAACGCATCAGAACAGGAGTGCGAACGCTCAGAACAGGGTAAGGAGGACATACCAAGTCAACCTCCAGAGCGTCCAAATGACCCGAAACGCGACACGGCAGTATGATGTGACTGCCACAGCATCAGAGAAGACCATAGAGCCAATCCAAATGAGCGTGATGTCGAGAGGAACGCGCAGAGTCAAGATATAGGGCCAGGAGATGCTGAGGGCGACCAGATCAAGTTGGGACGCGTCGAGGGCGATTGGGACCGTGAAACTGATGCGAAACATGTCAGATACAATGGAAAGCGAATGGGGATGAATAGTGCAATGAGCGTGCCCCACCACAACTCGAAATGACCTGAAACAAAGACACTAGCTGGATACCAGACGAGTCAGTGTGAGCAGCATCATAACGCGATGACGGACGTACCTGATCCATCCACACCACCTTCAAACTGTTTCCAACGACCTCACACCCATCCAAACCCACTGCATTGACAAGGACAATTGAAAATGTGACCTAGAAAGGTTAGCAAGAGCAGATTGCTCACCATAGGACTGGACCACCGTGACATCGAGGCCGAATCAGGCGAATCAAGCATGACATAAATGTTGTATATTGACTGGAGATGCTGCAGGAGCAATCCCAGACTGCAATACATGAAGACAGAAGCACCAGAGCCGACTTGAACTTCATGTCGCTCTTTACACTTGGTGAGGCCTTCAGGTGAGACGTGGGGGTTTGTAAAACCAATACAACCTAGCATATGATTCGACTGGATGAGATGATGTGGATGGGTGTTCCAAAGTACCTTTTTCATGATCCACCACAACGACGACTTCCTTCCTGCCAACTTGAATCAATTTCTGATTGGATTGAATCCATCCTTGTGAAAGTTCCCTTGATATTGTCATACTCGGGCTGTTCTTTGATTGTTCAGTTTGCGTGTGCCATGTGCATCGAAGTTGACTTACCAACTTGGCATAGTCACTCATCTCAAGTCTGGACCTGAACCATGCCCCGCTCGATGATCAATGATACCTACTGCTAAATGACACCTGGGAATTGAAATTTCCAAATAACATTCAAGTGGAGATTGGACAACTGTCACTCTGTCCTCCTGCAGCGACATTCTCAGTGACCACCCTTGCAATGCCACATGACAGGCCTCCATGGGCCCCCCTTCAAGCTACTGGCTCAAGTACTGCCCCCATTTTCATTCACCAACTTCACCATTACGCTTCATCACAACACTGTGGCAACTGTGGTGCTGAGGGTATGGGTTACATAATCTACCATATATGTCCAACTCATTGCAACTCATTGCAATGAGTTCACTCTTTTAGGCAAGTCCTTACCTCAGCACTCTCGTGCACTCTTCAGGACTCTGCTAGCGTGTCTCAAGGCTAGTAGCACTCTCTCACACTCCTCGGGACCCTTGCGGTCATCTTGCACACTCCTCTAGACTCCTCCACCCATCCCTTGCTCTCCTTGAGTCAAGACTCTTTCAGTCTTCCTGTGCACTCCTCAAAACTCTTTCAGTTGTCCTGTGCACTCCTCAAGACTCTCGCACCTATCCTGCACACTCCTGTCTCGCCCCCTCCTACCATCACCCTCATTCTGCCCTCACCCTTGTGTTGCGTGACATGCATCGTCACCCAATGCACTTGCAAGTGCGCCCCAAGTTGCTTCATCTCGCATTCTCCCCCAACTCATCTTGAGACACCCTCGCTAGGAGTCTCTCACCTTCCTCACTCTCATCCTCACTCACCTGGCCTGGCCTGGCCTGGCCTGGCCTGCATCTTTGCCCTCATGCCACGGTCATCACCTTGTGCCTCAATTCCGTGCCCTAGCCCTCACCCTCACCCTTGCACCACCTCACACCTGCACATGCTCGTGCACATGTGCCCTCACCTTGTCCTTACGCCACTTGTGCCTCACTTTGCCCACCTTTCCCTGCCACACAGCCCAGCTAGCAATACCAACAACAATGGCACATGCCACGCCGGCGTGGCCCAACCAGCATGGACAACTAGGACAGCCATGATGACCACATCAAGCACACATGCACATGTCACATGGCCCACCCAGCAACAACAAGGATGACAACAGTGCATGCGCGTGCTACACAGCATGCCCAGTGACAATGTCGAGGAGGAGGAACACAAGGACAATGATGAGGACAATGAAAGCATGTATGCATGCCTCACTGCCCAGCAAGGACATGGTCAAGGGACCCAAATGAGTGTAGCACGTACCAGATGCCAACATGACTCAGATCTTCAGCAGGAATCATAGTGGCACAGTCTTTGGTCCCTGAAAGGGCAGGTCAGGTGTGGTAGTGTCAAATCCGGAAGCAAGTCCGACATCTCCGAGCTAGTCCGAGCACTCCTGTCTGAGTCAGGAGATCTCAGCCAGTAGGACTTCACTCGGAGTTGACATCAGAGCTATAGGACTTCGCTCTGGAGCTTCGGACTTTCTCCTATATCCTTTTGGGGATCACTTAGAGTCATACAAGTGCATCTCCACCCATGGGTATAAAATCCCTTTAGTTTTTTCAAACTCCTCAGTTGTCTTGCACCTCCTTGGGCAGCAGCTGAGTGGGCACCTCTGCCCCTTACTTAGTTTGACAGGTAGTATATTAAATAGTGGGTGGGCGACCTGGTGAACAGCAGTGGGTGGCAAGCGTAGGTCTTTGTTATCTGTCAAGATGTGTCCTGGTCCATCATTGATCATGTGTTATTCAAGTTGGACAAGTAGGGGCTCAAGTGCTCAAGTGCTCAAGTCTGAGCCCAACCCACTGATCAGGCTCACTGAGCATGATGGTTGTCATTGTTGCCAATACTATCTTGACCTAGTCTATTGAGTTGTAACTACTGTTGTCACTACCTTCTTCATCACTACTCTCATAATATTTGACCACCTGTAACATTGGAGGTCCGCTAAGTCTGTAACAACCTAGACTTAAGTCGTGATGCTCGAGGGCAAGACAACAATCAACCAGTGTTCAAGGCTTCAAGACTATTCATCAAGTCCGAATTGAGTAGATGAAGAGATGAGAGATATAGAGCAGTACCCTTAATTCACACTCAAGCCTAGAGCAAGAGGTAAACAAATGGATAAGACTAAGGAATATGGTAAAGTACATGGGTTTAAATACTGGAACGAAAGGTGCACAGACCAGGCTATGAACTGCCTAGTAAAGATGAGCGATGCTGCATACTCAGCCATGCGCAGTCAATGTTGTGAAGACAGATACAGTAAAGTAAAAGTGGAGTCATACATAGTCCAATGAAAAAGAAGAAGGAAGTCATACGATAAGTATGCCAATAGGGTGAGGAGAAAATGGATAAATCGTAACAAAGTCTATAGCTGGACTGCCATTTTGAGACAAAGACTAGGCTTTTTGGTACATATCTTGTAAGTACATAAAATCCGACAATACATAGTAGTAGTGCATTCTACATAGAGTTTCCTATGATGGCATATAGGTTGAACATGTTCACAAAACACAAAAGTTGAATGAAACTTGAGTAGAAAGTGTCGTCCCGTCATGTTTCATCAACTGCTTGGAAGCACAAACGCTATGTGGCTCAAGCAAGCAGTTTGGAAGCCATTACTGAATCAAAGTTATTCGGCATGATTCATCAAAAGAATAAATCACTTTACAATCATCGCCTGTACCAGCCTGAGAGTGCCCACCTCCAAAATTTGATGAGTATCCACATCGTCTTGCAACAACCTGCACTTGACCGATGTGAGTCTCAGCTGCCGGAAAGATGTTTCTCTGCCTGTTGAGCTTGCAGGCGACTGTACTTGAGCTGTAATTGGTTGTACTAAACCAGCTGGTCCACACACTCCTTTTGGATCTTGCGTAGTTTGCACTCAGCACGTGCTGTCTGTAAGAGCAGCTCTGCTTCAGAAGGTGAGCTGGGTGCCGAAGAAATGCCCTGCATATAGTGAGTTGTCAGATGCCAAGTTGAAAAGAAAAAAAAAAAAAAAAAAGATAACAACTGCTCACAGCAATGAGCAATTCCGAGTTGTCTATGCCAGAAAAGTAAGACTCTTCTCCCAACTTTCTGACTGGAAATACCAAGGCTGATGGATACATGCTATTGGAGAGAGGCTTGAGTTGATGGCAAGAAGGACATACTTGCGCCGGGGTGCATTGATAGAAGTTATTAACTGTTGGCATATTACGTGTTCATTAACATTACCATCGTGTATCTACACCATTTCAAGCTCTCTTCGCATGCCCAGACGCAAAAAATACCTTCCGCATAACCAAAAAACATCATTCTGTCCCCGATGTGGGAAAAGATTTTCAAACAGCACCCGCATCCTCCAGCACATGAATCAACCTGTGTTGCCTTGTAGTGCGCTTCTCAATGACCTCTCTAGCACCTCAAACCCGATTCATTCCGCATATCAAACTATCCAACATCCTGACCCCAATGTTCATGCTATTCCTCAACAATCTCCACAACTGTTCGTGCAGATGGACTTAGATGTCCCACCATATGACTTTGATGATGACGAGATGGAAGTCGACAGTACGTTGGCTCACAATCAGCCCCAGACTCCTAGCTCTGGCTCTTAGGAGGCTCACCTTGTGAACATCGAGGAGTTTGAAGGTGCCTCCAGGTGTTTTTCATGGGGGAAAACCTTCATGGATCAATTTTATGAAGATGAATATGGCGAGTTGCATAGGGAAAATCTGTATTATCCGTTCACCTCAAGGGAAGACTGGGAGCTTGCCTCGTGGTTGCTACATTCTCATTTGAGCATGGTGGCCATTGATGGTTTTCTCTCTCTGCAGTTGGTAAGTTCATGATATTGTCCATCGGATGTCGCTCAAAGTTGATCATATAGATCAAGCAGCTCCCGATATCATTCCGGACTGCGGGAAAGCTTTGTCACCACTTGGGCTCAGCTCCTACCTTCTGGCCCCCATTGGTGCTCACAAGTCATACGTCCCACTCAGCCCACCAAATGAACTGTCACACTTTTCCATCAAGACCCGGTCGAGTGCCTCCGAAGCATTCTCAGCCATCCTCATTTCGAGTGTTACATTGAATTTGTCCCCAGAAAAGTTTGGGCCACCACAGCTCAACTCTCTCGCATATATGATGAATGGTTGACAAGTGAACATGCATGGGAACTGCAGGTAAGTTGTCTATGTCGTCCAAATCCACGTGCTTACCATCCAAATCCACAGCTGCCATCAGCAAATCCCTTGGTTCTGGACAGAGCTGTACAGAGCTGTACAGAGACCCAGAACCCCTAGTTTGGTCCATTCTGGACAGATCTGGATATTCTGTTATGAGTCTGTCCAGTCCTGTCCAGTCCTGTCCAGTCACCTAATATCTGTAAGACTTTGGCATACTGGACCTCTAGCATTCTGTCAGTACTGTGAAGCTCTGGGGAACTTGGGGTGTGACACTCTGTCATCCCTATGGAACCCTGTGGCACTCTGGGGAACTTGACCTCTGACACCCTGCTTGTCCCAGTGGAACTTGATGTAGCACCAATTCACAGGTTGCTTCACAAATTGTCATACTATTCACAGCTCAAAAACAACCCATGTATATATAAACTATCAAAGTGCTAATTATGTTGATAATGTCAGTGTGGCACGAGGCTCATTGCGCCATCCTCATTGTCCTCATTGTGGTCCTCAGTGGTGTCCTCCCCACGGCATCACTGACGACACTGTTGTCGACAGTATCCCATCAACGTCATGTTCTCCTTGTCCTTGTTCTCGTTGTGTAGGCTTCAACTCGGCGCAGTGTCCTTGTCACATCCTCATCCTGCTGGAGGGAAGGGGCAGGGGGATGGTGCATGCATTGTCACTGTGGCGTCAACAACATTGCACCATCCTCAGTGTTGTCCCCGCTGGAGGGTCACAATGTCCTCATCCTTGTCACATTGTTGCACCATCTATGTCACGCCTTCGTCATGTCCTTGTCATCACCCACATGGCAGAGTCCTCCTTGTCAGGGTGTCACTGATGGCGCATGCCATCACCAACATCGCATCATTGTCGTGTCCCCGTCCTCTTCATGTCGTCTGTTTCGCTCTTTGGGCGTGGGATTGTGCAAAAGTGCCCTCGTCCCTGTTCCAGTGGGGTGTGGTATACTGCGTGTGTCATCATTGTCACATGGCGAATGGACGGGCAGTAGTAGTTGCATGCACAAGCATCGCCGTGTCGTTGCCACGTTGTAGAGGAACCAATGGTAATGGTTGTATGAGGCGCCATTGTCGTCGTCACCATTGTCATCATCGTATGAGATGGGTGGTTGTGCATGACGCATGTCACGTGCCCCGTCGTCGTCCACGCCCTCGTCCTCATTGGGCAGCAAACTCGAAGGGATGGGTGTTGGTGCTCGTTGTCATCGTCACCACTATGGTCAGCATGTCATCAGCTTGTCCTTGTTGCATCGCAAAGAGAAGGATAATGGTGTAAGGCGCGTTGTATGCTCCATTTCCATCCTCGCCGTGTCCTTGCTATCGTCCTCGTTGTGTGAAAGGATAGGCACGGTGTCCATGCAGGGCATGTCAGATGCCTTGTCATCATTGGACGGGCGCATTGGGTGGGGTGTATCACATGCGCCATCTTTGTCCTCATCGCCATCACCATGGCCTCGCCACTGGCATCGCACTCGCTGCGTGATGAAAGAGTGGGCGTCACGGTGGTGGTGCTCTCATAGTGCATGTCGCATGCCTCCGAGTCGTCGTTGTTATTGTCGCTGCTGGTCTTCATTGCACGGTGAGAGGTGTTTGTGTGCGACACGTCGCATGCCTCCTTCTTGTCTGACGGGTGGAGGGTCCTGTGCCGCCGAGTCTGTGTGTGGAAGTGAAAAGAGAGAGTTGACGAACCAAGTCACTCATGCAGGCCAAGTACATAACAACAGTGTCATAACAAGTCATCACATTCCAAAACTACTTAATACACAAATACTAGTCTAAAGCTACTTGAAGATGATTATGTTGCTGTATCGTGCTGTCGATGCGTTGCAATGCAGCCCTGAAAAGATAACCATCAATATAGTGACAACAACTTGTAACATAAATAACATACCAGCCCTCCCATGCCCATCTAGAAAGCCGATCTGTAAGGCGTGGACCATGCCAGTGGTAGGGGTCTTCGAGGGTGGCGTCAATGAGGGTAATAATTCCGTAGTAGATGGATGAGTAAGCCTTGGCCGAGAATTTAGGAAACTCGTCCCCCGTGCCATTCAGTGCATAGCCATCAAGCACACAATTTAGCTGCTCCATAGTCAGCAATGGTACAGACTGGTGGCTAGCGAAACATACAGCAGTTGCAGCTACAGCAAGACATGCCTTCAGGACTGAGGCACGAAATTCGTCAGCCTGGCGAGGTGCAACATGGTAGCTACCGGTATAAAAAAACTTGATAATGACTTCCTTGAGCACCAGATGGGCAAAGTTTTTGGTTCTGTCCTGTGAGCAGGTCAGAATGTACAGTCTCATCCCATGAAACTTACATTTTCGTCATGACCATCCCGAAGAAACATTGATTCACTGAGTAGCGCGGCAGCGGCATTCTGAGCAAAAGAAAGTGGATCAGGATAATCTGTGCCGGGAGTGGGTGTCAAGCCGTAAAATCGAGGCACTACTATAATGGCAGCTTTCTTTATCTCGGACCGCCATGTAGACATATCCTCATACAGCTGCAGCAAATCGCAGTTATGGATGAACAACAAATACAGACACAGTAAGGCACATACCATTTGCGCCATGTAGAATTTCTTGTCCAGCCAACAACCTGCAATGGGAGTATCAATACCTGCTAAGTAGAGTAGCCAGGAACAAACCAGGTTCGAAGCGGATCCCTTGCTGGGTTCTTTCCATGACGACTGTCATTAGACAATCCAT
Source organism: Tylopilus microsporus (assembly GCA_038093755.1). Taxonomy (NCBI): domain Eukaryota; kingdom Fungi; phylum Basidiomycota; class Agaricomycetes; order Boletales; family Boletaceae; genus Tylopilus; species Tylopilus microsporus. The sequence continues at coordinate 10,785 of JBBPSU010000071.1, read as the reverse complement.
GATGGAATTTTCAAGGTCAACCTGTAGTCTAGGCCACGGATTAGAGAGAGCATGAACTACCTGGCATTCAACCTTGGCAAGCTCCAAACAGTCCTTCCACATGGGCATATAGTGTCCAAGTTGATTGGGAGGAGGGGGGTTATCAGCCGCTTGGCGACGGTGACCAGGGACTGATGCCGGTCCCGATGGATCATTGGAATTTTCATGTGGGGCAGTTGACTCGGACCATGTGCATATTGCCGTGAGCATGGGGGGATCAGGTGCACGAGGTCGTCCATTCCTATTCTGGTACATTTCTAAAATGTCAGCAGCTTTGTCGGCATCTTGAGCTTTGCGATTGTTCAACAAAGTGTCTGCATTTCCTTCATCTTCATCACAAGAGTAAGTGAATTCATGGTCGGGTGGTAGGGATACATGGCGAACTGGTTGGGTATTTCTTCTTTCGCGGGAAAAGCCCTGGCCTGCAAGGATGTGTAATTCTGGGTCAATATGGAGAACTGATGGTGGCGGTCACCGTTGCTGTCATTTGCATTTGACTCGTCTTCTCTACTAGTGTCAACATCCTCATTGTTTGCACTCCCGTTGTCATCGTCCAAGTGGTCATTGTTCTTGCCGCCATAGCCGCTGTCGCCGTCTTCATTACTATCAGTACCACGCTGTCTCACATGCTTGTTCAGACTGTGAAAGTAGGAACCTTTGTTGGGATGGTCGTCAACAGAAGCCAACGCGCTTGGGTCTAGCTGAGAGATATTCTGTGGTGTGGATGACAAGCTCAAATGTGAAGGTGGAGGAACATATTGAGAAGTGTCCGAAATGGCCAGAGAACCAGAGGCCGATGGCTGAGGGGCTGACAGGGAGACAGACGCATGCTCGTTAGCATGCAGCGCAGGAATTTGATGCTTGGAATTAAGGGTAGTCCGTTGTGGTTGCAACCCAGGATCAACGATACAAGGAGAGTCATGAAAGCCGAATTTGCTGTTACCAGGATTCAGGATGAAATGAGGTTTAGGAGCTGTGTCTAGCTAGAGAGGTGTTCGATAGTAGAATGTGACTCACTGGCAACAGCATGGCATACCTGCGTACTAATCTTCCTGGCCCCCAGGTTTCGGGAGGCCTTTGTGGCGCTCGTAGCAGTTGCCTCTGGTTTTGATAGAGACTACATATGATCAGTCCCGAAATTTTTGACCAAGCATAAGATGCTTACCCTTTTCTTTGCATTACCCTTGAGCGATGGTGGAGCAAGAGGGTTTAGTTGAATGTCATCTGTGAGCATTGTGCGTGACTTGCATTTTTGTGATGCTTCTAGCACAGCACCAATCCGCTCCAGTTGAGCAACATGTTCGCCGGAACCTGCTCCCTGTCTCGTGCAACGTGACTGAGAAGCCTGACTCGCACGATCATCCATGGCCTCAGTTGTTGAACGGAGCTTGGCTGCATGCCTGATTTTCTTCACGAGACCAGGGCCCTCATCATCTACCTGACGCTTCATGTCGGGGTTGCATTGACAAAGTAGAAGGAGCAGAAAAAAGTGACATCGCAAGTCACTTTGTACGTACATGTGATACACTATGTAGACTACCAGTACATTCAACAAAGAATAGTACACTAACGAATGGAATAATTAGTTGTCAGCGAAAGGTTACACGACTCAGCCATGGAGGCATTTGTGCAGAATGGGTTTATCACCCATGCTTCAAACCTCTCGGTGCCGCTTGCGAACGATGTTTGGCTCCGGTACTAGCACCATTTGAAGGGGGGGTTCTGGCAATGACTTCCGAAGTTCGTCGGTTGCCTTCCTCCAGGTATATCCGTCATCATCTGGGGCTAGGGTCTTGATATGCTTGTCCAGTATTGACAAGCATTCCTTGAATTCGACTTTCATCCAATGGTAACTTGCATCTCGAAAGTATTCGTGCCACTCCGTAAGAAGGGGAACAACAGGCTGGAAATAAGGGGACATGTGTTTGGTGAAGTCAAAATCTCCTGAGATTAGAGCAATTTTGGCATTGCATGCCATGCTCAGACTGCTTTTGAGCATGTTCTCCATCCAGTCTGCAAGGCAAGAGGTAATAACGTTGAAGTCCTCCCGGTCTTGACCACCAGGGCCATCATAGAGAACTGAAATCCAGATTAAGACGTAGAACAAGGATTCAATATCATCCTCGGACGTATGTTTCACAGTGAAGTCTTCATAGTTACTGCCGAATGCCATTGAAGTAACAGCACCCTCCTTGCGAACAGGCTTCTTGGACTTGCGCCTCGAAAGTTCATCGGAAATTTGTGCTAACAGCAATCTTGAGAGAAACAGAATAGTACCCTACACAAGGTCAAATCAGCTGAGGGTCGGAACATGTGGGCAAAAATACTGACTGTGCCACCCACGCTGTACCTCTCATTGACTGTTTGTTCCACAGCAAACTCCCAGTCAATCAATATCCCATGAATCCCATCTAGGGTGTCTTCGATAAGTAGATTAGAAGGGCTAGTGTCGTGGTGAAGGATGTTCCTCTTGTTTGCTCCTGCCTGGACTGAACAAAAGCATGAATTAGCGATCAAATGACAGGGAGACCATTTACTTACTTTGAAGAACATCTCTGACACATTGGACTAGCTCCCGGATCGACTGAAAACTGAGCAGTGATCGCCCGCATGGTGTCATGACAGTTCAGACGTGTATGCAGTGAGCCTTCATCCCTCCCCGTCGTTCCTCCTCATGATAGTGAGTAGTCCAGTCAACTACACCTTCGGAGATTTCTACTTCGCAGTATTCCACAACTGTCGGCACCCCTGGGATACCCTGCATAGCTTCCATCATCCTCCTCTCATTCTCTGGATTCTCAACCCAGTGGTCCTTGATGATGTATGTTTGGCCTTGACAACAAGCAAGGTAAACAGTGGTCCCTCGCCCCAAAAAGCTGGGAGAGGAGAAGAGAATGTGGAGTATGTCGTATAAATGCCCGTTCACCTCAATCTGCCTGATTTGGGGCAACAAATGAACCGCAGTGAGAAGGTAATCTGGGGAAAGAGTTGCACCAGCTGTGCCAATTATGGTGCGACCAGTCTCGTCGGGTGGTACATCAGTGAACGTTGGCCTGGGGTTGATGTCCGCCAGGAAACTCTCCTCCCCTTCTCTGTCTTCGTGGATTGTGGATGGGACCGCTAACCCGCCCATAGATTCATCGACAATGAGTTGGCGTGGAGCCCGAGCAAGAGGAGTGGGATGTATGGTAATGGTAGGATCGAAACCGACACATTTCCTATTGGAAAATATGACGGCCGCAATGAGGTTGAGGAAACATTGAGGATGCTGATTTATGTCGAAAGGACGGCTGACGCAAAGCCCAGAGCAGTCGTATAGATGAGTTCGCATCTCCAGCCTGCATAGAGATATGCAGAGTATGAAGCACCACCAAGGTTGGTCGAGGAAGGTAAGATAGGATTTGGTGTGAAGAGTTTTCGAGAGACAACTAGAAGGGGTCCATTTTGCTGTTGTGTATTCGGTGAGAACTACGGGGTCCACCCATGACAATGCTTGGGGGGTGAAACTTGCTGACTCCACAAGGATTATGTCTGGGTGACGGTCATAAGCACCAGCGCCGTCAGGGGCACTGGGCAAACAGTGGTTGCTGAAAGACCCCAACCAATGACGGTATGGTGTCTTGCTGTCGTTTGTCTTTACTTGTGGTTTGATAAGCGGGGCTAAAGCGGCAGCAACGGCATTGAAAAACGCAGCTACAAGGGTTTCACCCCAACCTCTGATGTCATCTCCATGGGCAATCTTGGTAGCTTGTGCCAGTGCAGCGTTTCCCAGAGAAGGTATGGGCCAATTCCATTGTTGTGCAGCCAGGTCATAGAGAGGGACTGACTCGGTGGTGTGATTACTGAGAATGGTAGGGTAGTACTTTTGGATGGTTGCACAAGGAATGAGCAAAGACTCTGGGCAGGGGATTTGGGCAGAGAAGTCCTCTAAGATTGTGTCAAGGGCATGGCCCAACCTTAGTCTTGAATACAATTGTTTGTCGGTTTCATACACGATGGCATTTTCTAGCTCTTGAGCAGTGATTTTGTCCATCGTACCGACCGAGTGGCCGGCCCAGGGTACAGGATAGGACCCAAGCTTGTACGCCACATCAACAGTGCAGAATCGTTGAGCGGGAGGCACCATATATACAGGAGGGAGGGTGCCGAGTGAGACATTCAACATTCAACAAAAGTAACTATACAACAAAGGTAACTATACGCCATGGCACGCGCATCAGTGCAACCGATCGACATCGGGTCACAGGTTCAAATCCCAGACCAACCACTATCATTGAAGGCTATGGGGAGTAATGTCAGTCTCAAGTGAATAAGCAAACAAATACAGTAAAAAAGGCACCATTCTAAAGAGAAAGCAGATAGTAGACATTCTTGTCAAAAAACATGTTAAGGAAAAATTCGTGCGAGTGCTCCATAGCATTGAACATTGTCAAACGAGAGTCTGCGGCGGCACCGAAGCATGGGACAAGATTTGCATATGCCCGTATCTCAGTGAGAGGGATAATATCACCCATGCGTTCCCCAGAAGACCGCATGGCTCTTTTGAGGATGTACATGCCAGTTGATATGTCACGACCTCTACTCGAACCCGGCTGAGGGACAACATCGAAATGCTGAACGTAGGTCAAAAACCGGTCAGCCCATGTCCATTATTGATTGGACTTCCTCAAGGGGCGCATGATGAGCCGGAGCTGTACAACTGAGTGCCCTATGAACTGTGATGTCAGAAACCACCATGATGGGTTTGTATCCTGCTCACCTTTCATACCACTCATTGGCCACATGCATGAATGATCGATATTTGCGATCACTGTGTCGTAACGCCCATACTGCCAGTCACCTTTCGAAGGCAATGCATGAATGGTTTGTGCGGGTAATACGGAGTCAGTGTGGAACTCAGTAGTTTGCAGTCAAAGCTTGAACCAAACTTGAATGTATTGAAATGGGAGAGCAAAAGAGTTTGATGCTCTACGAATGCCCCTGATTGGGCGTGCTGTGTGAACACCATTTGCTCGTTCGTGAGAGTAGAAGTCACCAAGAGCACCATGTAGATCAGGAAGGTGGAATAGCTCGGCAGCAGCAGCAACAGAGATAGAATGTATTGAGGGGTCATAAGCAAGGTTGAAGGCTACCTGACCAACAGAAAAGGATTGATGCGGAAAAGGCGTCGACTCCTCGTTTGAAGATTGCAGGGCCATTGCACAAGCGAAGTAATCAACAGGAGTCCGGGGCAGCGCCATACAAGCTACAAGTGCTTCGGCGGCCCCTTCACCATCAGGATCTTCATCGTTTCCATCATCTTCATCCACTTCGTCACAAACCCGAGTGTCAGCGAGAGGGGCCTTGAGAGACATTGCGAGATCGAAATTCCTACACTTTTCCAAATGATCGAGATGCTGGCAAATTTGTGGGTCGTAATCTTTGTTATTGCTTGCACGTGCAGGACTCTTGATTAGTCTGATATGTGCATGCTCAGTAAGATCCACTGACCACTGAATGATGGCACCAACCCTTGGAATACTTGGTGTGATGCTTTGCATTAGCTCCAACTTTGGTATATGCCAGTTGTTGATGGGCCGGCGACTCTTTCCCTGATGTAGGCTGGCATTGAGGATAGAATGCTTGTGCGAATGAAATTCCGTCAAGGTGGAAGTGATAACAGTGATATCATCGTCCGTGATTTCGTACACTTGTACACAGTACCGAAAGTCCATCAGCCCCCTGATAGCGATGACCACATTGCAAGGTGCAGAGCTGGAAATAACTGTGATGATGAAGCGCTGCATGTCACGATATCTTCGGCCCGTGACCTGTTTGAGTACCGAAACTCCTTCTTTGAACTGAGAGAGACCGGTAACGGGGTGGAGGACAGAAAACCTAAAGTCGATCTCAGCAGGGCCCAATGCATTGATGCACCATTTGAGGTCATGATCACTGAACTCTTTGTGAAGATAGTGGAGCAATTCGGCGGTAAGAAATCAACTGGGACAAGATAAGGGAAAGTTGCAGAAAAACAGCTGGTCAACACCGTTCAAATGAATCTTCTGAGCTTCTCAGAAGTAGGCCTCAATGTCTTGGGGATCGGCTTTCGTAGCAACAACAGCAAGTTGAGCAAGTGTAGCTGACGTGGTGCGTGGCTCGTGTTGGAATGGATCCCCGAACTGTGTGTAGATGGCCATTGTGAGAGGCGAAGTCTTTCCCCCGACCCCAGCGAGCATGGTTGCTTCAGGGGTGTTGATGATGTAACTTGCGAGGGGGGTAAAGCAGTATCTTTGGTAACCCCGAGGATCTGATAACATGGTCCTGACCGTAGCCGCACGCTTCAAGGGGTTGAGGACAATGTCTAGACAGCAGTGGATCAGGCAGTTTTCGAGTACGCCCTTCATCTGCTTGTTCTTATGTAGAAATTTCAGTACCGGAAGGAGTGCAGCAAGTAGGAGTGTGTTGGACGAAAGTTTGAGACATGTAGCCATCTTGATGTTTGCAAGGCTCATCATGAGGGGATGAGCAATGCGATCGCCAGTTAGGACTGAGATATTCATTGTATCTGAAGAAAGTATTATTCCAAGTAACATAGCACCCTCGGGAAGCTGAGACTAGCAGAAGTCAGTACATATGGTTTCCTGAAAGAAGAATCGACTCACTTGCATCTCCCAAGCATCATTCCCCGACATCCATTCGGTATACACACAGTATAGGCGATCGGCTGCCATGTACAACCAATATGGTACAAGCTCTATCACATCCGCAAACAATGGATTGTTGAAGAGATATTCCAGCAGATCTAGCAAATCGTGCCAGTAGAGAAAGATGGGGCGTTTGGTCGGGTGATAAGCCAGTATCTGGCGCGACATCCAGCGAGGACCACTCGGGAGTAGTTCAGCTCGCTTCCGCAGTTCTCTTGCTGTTCGGAATGAGATTGGTAAACCTTTTATCTATCTCTGATGTGAATCAATGTGTCCGACAAGCCAAAAAAAAGGGGGATGGACCAAATCAAGAGATAAACTTGAAAGAGAGTTGATTGCGCTCATGCTCAGACATGAGTGAAGGAGCCAAGAGGCCAGCTCCCAGTCACCGTGAGACGTGAATGGATAGTAGATGTTTGAAGTACAGTAGTTGTTGAATTCATCGGCTTCAAACTTGTTGAGAAACATTTTACCGCCCTCATACACATAGGCAGCTCTGGGAAGTATTCAGCAGCACGGGAATTTTCTTGTCGGTTGTCTACTGGTGCACCCTCAAGCACCTCATTTTCGTCCAATTCATTGCAGTCTTGAATGGTTGTTGAATGCTCGTCAACTGCCATGGTATTGTGGTCTTGTCTGAAAGGAAAGTCTTCTTGGAGTCAGACGAGGTTGTCAGTCCAATTTGCACAACCCGACCGTGGTTGGCTCATATGTCTTGCTATAGACTCATGATCTGTAAAACCGCCCTTCCCACAGGAGGGACAGCAAGGCATAGCGAGTGACAAGGAATACCTTACAGACAAACAAACAAACACTTTGTAAACAACTGACATGTCCAACACTCTACAACGATTGTGTAGCCTGCCCACAGACACTTTATCCTTCGATGGCATAACAGTGACATTGAATCAAATTACAACCTCCGTGGGCCAATCAAATCGAAACTTTCTCAATGAAGTCTATTCAACATACCATGGAGGCTCTGCTGTAAGTCATCGTTTCTGCCCTACCATGGCTAGAAAACTGAGGAAAGTTTTCAGTCAGAAGACGGTGCAGATGCAGAAAATCAGGAAGCTTATCTGGTGCTCAAAATCATTCGTGCCCAACGTGATGTGTCCCGTGCAGAAAGAGTGTTAGCAGAGTGTATCATTTGGGAGCATGAGAAGGTCATTGAGCTCCAAAGCTTCAAAGCCCAGCAGTTGCAGAATGCAGTTGATATAAAGGATATCAAGATCGGAAGGATCAGTTCATTATTCAGCATTTGTGGCCGGCCTCCACCCATCCCAAAGCTACATTGTCCTACTTTATACCCAGCTCGAAGGTCACAGCAGAACAGTAGGTGGACATAGCGGCCGAGCGTCATCTTGTAGGGTGAATGCTGATGTGATTTCACTCAGGTATTTTGACTCAGGCAGTTGCTGGACGGCTCCTTACTGTCCAGCTTGATTGATATTGACAATGTTTCATCTACTATTTTCCCGTCCTTATTTATCTACCCAGATGTTTTATTAGGTCTGAATCATGTGTTTTCCTAGCTTGTTGTAAGGATGTATGTAGAGTGCCAATCAAGGCTCTTACTACTCGCTCCGACCTGTTCTCGACTCGACGAGGAAGATTTGAAGGTCATGATGGCACAACTCTCAGATCTCATCAATAATCAATGAGGTGAGCCGCTTAATGTTGTGTACATCAACATCATGTCCTGCTCCTCGTCGAGTCTCCCAGCTTCACATCAACCATTGATCATCCCTCGAGGTTACAATGCCAAGTAATGACACCATGAAAACGAAAACAATGCAATGTTGTCAACAACCCTGCAGCGCCAACGACAGCATGTCACACAACATGACCTGGTCATTGCGTAGTACCGGCATGTTGGACAAGACGCAAGGTCTGGCACATTGTCCCCACCTGAGACAAGTTGTAGCTCACGCGTCTGTTTTCTTCAGCCTACAGCAGCATCCCAACTTGAAGCATGCAATTCCTGAATTGATGACTGTCTTACACACGGACGGCATTGGTGCATTCATTTTAATCAGTAGGCACACCAGCACTAGATAGTATCTAACTTCTCATTCAGCTAGTGATCGTGGTAGTACAGAATGTGTCGAAACCACCATTTTCCTCTTCAGCCCACGACGCGCGCATGCACACCCACACTGACGGTTTGCGCCTTTACCTGCACACACACACCCTCCCCTACCCACTTCCAACACAAACAGATACTGGCACCCGCCCTCCTCGCTTACAATCATGATGCACATGCATGCACAAGCCATCACTCTGCCCTACCTCACGAGGCGCCTGGACACATACAAGACACCATCGATGCAACACAAGCGACACGGTGATGACAATAATGACACCACGTCTTGGTCCCTCTTGCATCATGCAGCAACTTCAATTGAACTGCAACGACACAACACATGCAACTCCAACCCTCGCTTGTCCCGGTGACCCTCACTTCACAACACAAACATGTACATCATCACCCTTGCCCATTTATGATGCACATATACTGGCACACACCCGCCCACCTCACTTACCACATTCACATACGTCACTCTGTCCTCACCTCACGATGCGGCTGCGTGCGTACAAGACACTATCGATGCAATGCAAGCGACATGATGACAATGACAATGACACCTCACCGCAGCCCATGCGTGCAATGCAATGATGACAGGCAGGTCTGTGATGTTTCAGGCTTTCACTTCGAACAGTTTGTGACGCTGCTCAAGTACAATCTCAAAGTGGGTCGCTTGCTTTGTCAGGTGTGTCGCTCAGTGTGCTCATGCATCTGTGTAGGTTGCCAAGCAGGACAATTCAGTCGTTTTTGGAGAGGTGCATGGCATCGGCGGTCATGCTGGTCTTGGGCTGACGCGTGTGTGGGTTTCTTCTTTCGTAGTACAAATCGAAGTACGACCTCACTGAACGTGTGGCTGCAACCCATCGCGGTCGACACACCGCACACACACGCAACGTGTCCTCAGGCTTGATCTCACACAGTCACCTCCGGGCAAGAACGGGCGCTACCAAGACAGATGTGCGCCACCCACTCGAATCACAGACTCCTACCGTGTTATTGTCAAACAAAGGGAAAACAAAAGATGGTTAATCCACCCATGGACGATGGGAGCGTGAGTATATCTGTGCCAAATGGCACGACCAAGGCATGACCTCAACTGTGCGTCATTCCACCATGCCCCAAGCTCACCTCTGCCCGTCCCCCATTCCATCTCGTGCATGTTGTCCATCAGATGCGCCCGCCTGATCATCCGCAAGCCTCCCCTGTCATACACAAACCCAGGCCAAAAACCGCCACTACCAACATTTGGCACCAACCTGACCGACGAGAGTAGTGGTGAGGAGGATGATGATAGAGGGGCAATTCTCACACTGCTAGGGCCCCCACAATTGCAAGAGGATATTGAACCCGCATCACTGCCACCAGATCCTGTGGACACTGATGTGGTGATGACACCAACATCATGTGAGTGCTTTCCATCCGAGTAAGTGTTGGTCCTGATGGTGTGCGATGGCAGATGCTTCTGGTGATGTTTCTGGACACGGTGGCATTGCCAGGTGTACCTTCAGATATGGATTCGATCATGCATATGCTGCATCAGGAAAACTTTCAAGCCCCTATTGCACTTGACCCCCTCTTTTGAGGGGTAAATGGAAACATATTGACCATTGTGTACTGTGTTCTAATGTTACTTAGGGTGATCGTTGATGACTAGGGGGTTGCCAAGGGTCCCTGAGCAATATCTGAGAGGAATATCATCTCTGCCAGGGATTATAATGGATTATAATGGATTATCATCTCTTGAAAAATTTCCTGATGACTGACACTGGGATGCGTGGTTGTGCATTTGCCTGTGTCAAGTGTCATTGATCATGACCCTGCCAAGGAAGGGGATGTGTCAGTCGTGGTTGTACTTTGTATATGCAGTGTGGCTAATAGGTACAATGTGAGGTGGTGGCAGGCAGTTCCTGATGAGTGACCATGCAATAATTTGAATTTCTAGATTGGCTGTATTTCAAGTTATAAGTTGTT
>JBBPSU010000069.1:0-26972 GCA_038093755.1 Tylopilus microsporus | reverse complement strand
GTTCGTGCACCTCTGCGCACCTTTGCAGGATTGCACCTGCTCTTTGGACGATTTCGGGGGAACTGGGATCATGCAATATGGCTTTCATTCGAGCCGCAGCGCAGAAATTGACCAGCATAGTTCCCTCCAGTTCCCCTAACCATTGGTTAGCATCCTTCTTCCTCCGACAATGATACTAGCTCACCGATTTTATGATTTGTCTTGGTCTTTTGCAGTACGCCAATTAACCGTTCGAAGGGAAACATCCACCAACCATGCATTGGTCCAAACCTACTCAAGAACTCGTCAATGTGTAATGCCGCGTGGTGGTTTGGTCGCCATCTCAGGTTCGGGAAGATCTCCTTTACGCTTTCGAGGTATGCCTTCATGTATCGTTTGTACTGTTGACCATGGTATTTTGAAGTTACCTGGGAAGTACCCCATCTTATCGCCATGGCCAGGAGTAGTGTGCTGGTTGCCAGCTTCTTTCTCCTCGTGTTCTCTCCGCTACCTTCACTTTCGGATCCCCAGAGCCGGTACAGTATCACCGGGAGGTCGAACTCAATCGCTGACCGCCATTGCTCGGCTTTGAGTTTCCCGTGCTCTGCGTCACCAAGGTTAGTGGGCGGGCCCCTTTGCCACGTCGGCCGGACAATGGAGTCAAGGTATGCCTGGATCTCGTTGATTTCTTGGTTGGTCAATGGTTCACAGGATTTCTCAGCGGTCACTTGAGAGCTCATGGTTTCGCATTCATCGACAAACGCCTCCCCAACTAGGGGAACCAGCGGGTGAATGTGCGTCTCATGCACTTCCATCGGAGTGATATGCTGAGTGGATGAAGCCTGGTCGCAAGGTTAGTCAAAATATGCAAGTACTTTCTTATATACTTGCCAGCAACACTTCGATCAACTCCTTTTTCGTAGGATGTCTGCGTGACGATTTGATCGTATCAAGTTTACCGCACTCGTCTACCAATGTACGCAAGACGGGCAAGCGTAAGCGGTGCAGAGCTGTCTTAGTCGGCTTTGCCCTAAGAGTGGTCCTCCCTTGTTCTAGTTCTGCTGGGCTTCCGGGCTTGCCGACAGGCTGGGGATTGTTACGGTGTAAGTCTTGATTCGCTTGCTTGTTGATAACGATCAAGTCTCTGAAATGGAACTGCACTAGGCCCAGGAAAAGGTTGTGCATGCCATCTATCACCAGGAAGCGAGTTGGGTCCCAGTACGGCAAACGAAGCAACTCGGACCATCGTATTCCGGTCTCTTTGAAAATCTTATCCCTCTCCGATTGGCTTCCAGCGTCCCGCCACCTCTCTGCATTCCTCACATGTTCGTCGAGTGTTCGGCGCCTCCAGTGATCGCAATTGAAATCGCTAATGTCGGACTTCTGTAGCCAACACAGGTTACAAAGATGCCTTGCAGTCGGTGCGGCAAAGCCGCTAAGCTTCCGGGCTGCCGGGAGGTCGTTGACAGCCAACGCAATCACAGACCGAACAAGGCGACCAGCGGGATGGTTAGCGGTTCTTGAAAACCATGTACCATCTTTCCAAGCAGGCAAGAAGTAGTCAACGATGGGCCGTAAAAAGTGGTTGATTTCGTCCAGCGGAGGTTCACGGGGACCAGGAATGATGCCTACTAGGTAAAGATTTTCTGCTTTGTAGCAGAGACTTGGAGGGAGGTTAAGGAGCGCCATTGCCATAGACCCTACTGATTTTCTTTTCCCAGAGATCTTGTTCATATGTGGGTTGAACCAATCTATAGAGAGACTCCAAGCGAGCCGAAGATCGCTCCTTTTCAAACCATCCATGAAGGGTTTGTGATCGGGTCCTTTGATCTCTGTGATTGCAGTACCATCTTTCACGTCCCAGAGCTGATGCTTGTCGTTCAACATAGTTCCCCGTTCCAAAGCCGTCTCCATTCCAGGACGAGCTAAGATATTTGCCACGAAGTCACTGTAATCTTGGATGACGAATGGTTTGATTGGTACGCGAACTTTCTCCCCACCCCTTCGGACGATCTTCACTAACGCTTGGTCGCATACTTTTCCGCCCGGATATCTCTGATACGTGCAGCGATCCGGATACAATTTGAGCTTTCTGTCAGTGGAGGGGGCATAGGTGTAGGAACATCGGACGCAGGTTGCGTAAGTGTGAGTGGTAGCTTCAAGGTTGAATTTTTTCCGTACGGTGCGTATGTTGCGAGGGATAATATTTTCGTCTGACTCCATCGTGTCAGAGCCCTGGGTCACAGGAGAAGGATGTTCTTTATTGCCGCTGAGTGGATTCAATAGAAGAAGGTTGAGGAATCCCAAGAGAGCGTTACACCATGGCCGGGTGACATGTCCAAAGATGTCCATTACTACCGCAACGAGCATTGATAACAAGATGGACGGCTTTGCATTGTGAAAGTTCTGGTGAAACTTCTCATCTTTTGAACGTGGTAAGCAACTAATGTCATGAACTTGAAAGTATCAATTTACCGGTGTTGACGACCTTTGCATGACCCTCTCCTTTAGGCGGGTCCTCAGGACCCCTAGCAGCCAATGTCTCCTTAATGCTTGCTATCGTGAGATGAACATGGGCCAAGTTCTTTCCCAGCTCGACACGGAGTATCTCATTTGCCTCATCTCCGCTGGCCTCCATTTCCGCAACTCGCTGTGAGTGTTCTCTGACCCAACTCTCTTCATCTGTCAGTGCTGCTAATGCTTCCTCTTGTGCTCCTCGTGCATTCAGCCCATCTATCATCTGGTGGACTCTTTTCGTGCGTGAATGTAGTTCATGATCAATAAGGGCAAGGATCGTGAATGTCTCACTTGCGCAGGATGAAGATGGTTGATTGCAGACCAGGGAAGGGTGGTTGAGCGGCGAAGCATCGCTGATTGACAACTTGCTAAGTCGCCCCACTATGTCATCCTATGTAGATTCAGCAAAGATGTTGCAATCCATGCCATGCTACTTACGGTGACATCCCTCATACTGGGGACTTCAAGTTTGTGCCATTCGTCGAGACTAATCATTTATATGTTAGAAACTACAAGGCATCCGTTTGTTCCCTATTGGTCTTGTCGTACAAGAAATGCGGTGCCGAGCAGTAACTACCTGTTCCTCTTTGGGCCACTTTGTATTGTTGTCATGAGGTAAGTTGTCTTTTTGTTTTCTCTATTCTTAAATAACGCGGAAAATTGACGAACGTTACTCCCACAATCTCTGCACTCTCACCAGCCAACATCTCCCAATGGTATTACGAGTAACCACTCGGCTTCCTCGGGCAACCAGGGTAAATCACAAAGTACACACATGATTGCCATTCACTGACGGTCCTCATAGTCCTCAACCATTTCCTCGCAATCCCTCATGTCTCGCAAGAGTCAATGCCATGTAAGTGTCAGGTCAGCATGATCCTCTATTGTTTTCTCATGTCCAGCCTAGGCGACAACACTTGACCGCCCCCATTGGGCTCGCCCAATGGTGGAAATTACCAGTTTTTTATTTTGTGTGGCATTCCTGGGTCTAGCGCTCTACTTGGCAACTTTAGGACTCCGTGCTATTGATGCCAGTGTCATGTATTTAGTGAAGGGTCCACTGCACGGTGCACTATGTGGCCCGTAAGTGGTCCCTTGAGTGGTCCCTTGAGTGGGCCGCTCTAACATATGCCAATACTAATTTGGACTTAGTGATTAGAAAAGTGTGATTCACCTAATTCATACAAATCCTTGATTTGTGTTCGAATTTGTATGCTCTACCCAAGCAGCCTGTTTAGGTACTTAACACCTTAAATATGGTCCTAAATAAAATTGCTTTCATAGCAAGGAAAATAGGCAGAAAGTTAGCTATGTACATATTGGAGATCATTTGCTGAATTCATCCCAAATACGAATTAACCCATACTGAAAAACACATGCAACCTAATATGATTGTTCGTTTTCACAATTTGTTTGGCTCAATAAGTCAATGCATCAAATTTGCTGTGTTATTTTGAGTTTCTCCCAAATTTGTATCAAGCAAAAACCCATCTATTTGCATTGAATATTTTATTCGATATTTATGGACTTTGTTGCTGTAACTTTTTTGTTCATGTCTGAGGTGTTAATATTCGTCTTCTCCTGTATCGCTCAGTGTTCATATGTGTTGTTCTCTTAGACGTAGGTTCCCTCTGTCATCTCATCTCATCTGTTCGGTGTGTCTCCTATGGCTTCCGTACCACTTCGGCGTGTCGGCATCTACCCTCATCACAGTGTAGCGTGTTCCCGTGAGGTATTCAGTTGCACTCGCCCGGCCTGGCAACCCACATCGCCAGGAGACACCTCCTTGAAGCTTGAGACGTGAACGGAAAGAACCTGAATATTCGTGTTTACAAAACATCCAGTATGCGTACGTGGTGAAGGATATCAGTCAGGGTGACCGTCTCCCGAAATCGGACGTTGATGAAACTATCGGCCGCAACACGCTCGTAATGGTCCACCGCACATCCACCAGTTAGTGTCGGCACAAGTAAGAGTGCACCAAATTTCTGTCTGAGACACGCAACCAGTCGTCGAGCGCGCGCCTCTCTGTCCAATGGTTGAGCAGAGAACGAAGATGGCCCAATTCGAGAGAGCGCCGAATCGTCGACAACATCTTCTTCGTCAACGGTTTCCATTCCCTCATCGTCGTCGATTTCCTCATCAAAGTCATCCGGGTGTAGCGAATACAATGGCCCTGCCTCCTCGAGGACCTTGACGCCTAGACTGCTTCCATATTCGTGCTTCAGGAGAGTAGAAAACCAAGGGTGGACGAGAAGTAGAGGGGCCATGCGAGAGAGGTTATCTCTCGTTCTGATTTCCACTGGACCAAAGACAGGGGTATCCGCGTGATAAATGTTACGCCCTGCTGAACGTTTTCGTTGGCCTGAGAGGGACTCGGAGGGGAGTTCGAAAGCAATGCATGGAAGTTTCATCCGCTTTGCTGCAAACACTGGCGCAGGAAGCTGCTGGAGACGGTCAAGCAGCCCCAGGGCTGCCTCGAGCTCAAATGAGGGTGAGGGTGAGGCTGCTAGGATTCCCTCCAGCTCGGTATCCTGGATGGGTAGCGGGAGGTGCGATGTGGCTGGTCCATTGAATACGGAAATGTTGGCAGGGAGACAACTGTTGAAACTACCAGACTCTCCAGTCCATGCGAGGATGCTCACGTCTCCACACGATGTGAGAACATGCGCCAATAGACGTCCAAGTGCAGCATCCCCTTCACCGTACATCACGGGTAGGCCAACAGAGAAAATACCAAACAATGAGTATGCAGCATCTTCCGTCCGCGTCGTAGACCTGACTGAAGCCAGACGCAGCTTTTCCCGAATGTTGGAAAGGCCGGGATGAAGCGCCTTCAATTCCTGCACAGAAACCCCAGTTGTCTCCTCCATCTCCAACATGATCTCTGGCAATTCTTTGTGGTTCTGCAACTTGATGTCAAGGTAAAGAGTCCAATCTTCGGTATAGAAATGGATGACCCTCGCAGCAATGTATTCCTGCAACGTCCAGGCGCGAGTGTTCCAAACACTCTTGACAAGAGCGCCACGCCGGGACGAAGCGCGGACACCACGGAGGAAAACGATGACGAGGGCGGCATCCTGATACCACCTGAACATCACCATCAGGGCTTCTTGCAGCACGGAGGGATCTGATTTATTGATGCAACATGTGTCGCTCCATGCCCAATAGAATCCGGCATCCTGAACGATCTTGCAAAATGTTTGCAGCTTATCATGAGTCGAAGACTGGACGAGCTTGTACACGGAGCCGCGTTCGACCAGTTGGAAACATGGTTCGTTTGCTTCCCATTTGTGTGATAGCATCACATATCCAAAGTACTTTCGTACTTCACGCTTGATATGAGCATGGTCAACGCGTGTCGTAGTTGATGATACAAGTTCTTTGAAGATCATTGAGGACTCGAAAGCGGATGCTTGATGAGCTCTATGAAGGAGGTTTCCAGTGGTCGTATTGATGAGCACAAGCGGTAAACGAGGCACAATGCGTTGAACAACTTTTCTAATCGTCGCTCGTGTGCTGGATGGGCTGATATACTGATCTTGATACCCTGTTGGACAATGTCAGTATATCGTCGTTATCAATGCAATGCGAAATAAACTTACGTTGAATGTCGGGATCCGTTGACTGCTTCATCCTCAAGAGCATCGTCTCGAATGCGAGAACCGCATCGTCATACTCTCCCGCTACGTGTAAAGCAGCATGCTTCGTCTCGTATCCCCAAGGCGACGATATATCAAGTTCGATTGCCTGATGACGCATCAGCAAGATTGACTTACATGTAAGAAAATGATGTACCCGGTTTGCATCATCTAGTGCCAGTTTCAATGACCCAGCGGTCATAAGTGCCTTGCTTCGCTTGATAATACCTTCAAGTGAAAGTGGATCAAGGGAGAGTGCAGTCGTATAATGGGAGGCGGCTACATCGTATTTTTGGGCATCCAAAGCTTTGTCACCGAGACTCTCCAATTCTTTGAAGGCACACTGCCTAAATTCTGACATAATTAAGACATAAGGCATCCAGGTCAGAACTTGCCGATGCGGGTCCACTCACCACGAGCCCATGCTGAATGGTCACCATCCAGCTCCGTCTCGCCTCCCAGTTCACTCGTCATTTGATGGAAACACTCGACAGCGTTGTGGATGGAGTCCATCTTTTTGAGACGCTCACATATGACCTCATAGGCGAAGACCCTGGGAAATCTGAACTACAAAAAAGAACAGTCAGTTCTGCGGAGTAATCGTTGGGTTGTTGGAGAGTGGAAGATGCTCACGCTGGAAGCAGCTGTCAAGGCATCCCTCCATTTGCCTCTTGTCAACGCGGCTTTTGCCCACTCTATGGCAATCTGTGTAGAAGTCGGTAAATCTCGTCTGGGTAGTCTCAAGCTCCAGACGTTTCTGTGGCTCTCGGCAGTCGAGAGATATTGTCGTGCGAATTCTGTATACAAAACTCGAGTGTGTAAAGCCAAATGGGTAATATGGCGTAGAACTCACCAAAAACCCACTCGATAATGGGTCTACTGATATAGACCTCGTCACCAAAAGTGTTTACTATTTCTAGAAGTGATCCCCCTGCATCCTGCGTGCGGCCCACAGCATACAGGGCCTCACAAAGACGCTGTCGAATCATGATGCCAAGATTATCAAATCTCCATCCGGATATCTGTAGAAACGGTAGAATGTCAGTGCCAATTTAGCTGTTAAGAAGCTTACAAGTGAGACCACCAAGAGCAACCGGCTTTTGTGTTGTCGCATTCGGGCTCGTGCCTGCTCGAAAAATTGTATGGCGCCCTCATAATCACTACGCTGGATGTGCGAGTTTCCAAGGATAAAAAGCATGGACGCCTACCGGAAACGTCAGTGGAATATTCGCTGCATGGTATCGTGGTGTCAGCGCACCTGAACCACGTAGCATATTGGGTTCATGGGGTCTTTAGCAATGAGATGGTCTAAACGAGATATTGCATCATCGTGCTGTCCAATAATAAAGATAATGGTGGCCTAAATTATATTAACAGCTGAAAAGCTCGCGCAACCGAAAGGTACACACTCTGATCAGAAGCTCCAGGAATATTACACGAGATTGGTGAAGATGCTCGAATGCAATCTCACAAGACTGATATCCCTTCTGCTCTTCCCCCATGTGGATCTGTGCGATACTTTTTGCAATATACCCAATAACCGATGGCTGAACACTGAGCGCCTTTATACAGTTTGGTATCAGCATGATCAGCAATTCTGGCAGTAGTCCGGCAAGTACCCTTTCGGCATCAATGAGCGCTGCGTTCCATAATTGCAAACGAACCCGCACAAGAGCCCGACTAGAAAGGGTATGCTGATGATGAATGGGATCCTGAGATTCATGAATCGCTGCACTGAGGGACGCCTCCGCGTTTTCGAGCTGATCGTGTTCCCAAAAGTTGAGCGTAGCATCTTCTATTTTAATGTCAAGTTGCTGCAAAGCATTGTGTAGACGAAACGATAAGAACGAATCCTGCAAGAAAAAACAGTTGGGACGAGAAAGTGTTGGATGTGGTCCAAAATCAGGGATTATGAAACTCACCATAATGTTAGAGAGACTCTGAATGCTCATTTTCCCATCTTTTCCACCAATGGCGAGAAACCGATAGTCAGGAGAAAAGGCAACTGAACTTATATCTTTGGGATGTCGGATAACGAGCTCAAGCCGAGAGCGCGTCAGTGGGTGCCAAAAGGTGACAGAACGTTTTGAGGAGTATGCAATAAACTCCGAGTCGCCGTGCTCCAGCAGCGCAATGCATGAGTAGCTATTACCAGCGTCCGGAACTGGCCATTCTGAGATTTTTGACCCAGTGCGTGCTTCAAATTCCTTGATGTTCCCTTCGGCCACGACAAGAAGATGGTGGCTGGCCCAAAGCAGACCAGTGTTGTAAAGTGGGGTTACGCTAGCTGGAATGTGCACGAGCAGGCGACCGTTCCTGGTATCCCAAACTCTAGCGTACGCAAAAGTGGCTGTCGCAACCCGATCGCCTTCCGGTGCATACTTTGCGGCGATAATCCAACCTTCGTGGACAAGGATATGTATTTGCTTGCGGATGTCGAGGTTCCAGATGGCGGCTGTGCAGCCGTTCGAGGCTGTGACAAGTGTTTTCGAGTCGGGGGAAAAGTCAACGCAGTTGAGACGGTAAGCATCTTGGTGCGTCCAGACTCGCTCGTGCTTTGATGTGTTCCACAAAAAAAGAGCGCCAAAAAACGTTCCCGCAGCAATCCATCTTCCATCCTTGGACACAGCGAGACAGTTGATAGGCCCTGTCCCGGTCATCGCCACTTCCGCCGACTCGGAGTCTTGCACCCGCCACACTCGAACATTCTCTTGGTCCCCACTCACGAGATACTTGCTATCCATTGTGAAAGTTGCTGTCCATATCCGGCTACCGCCATCTAGTTCAATTGGAGGAAAATGACCTTGTCTAATAGTCAGGAACGCCCGGGCCATCCCTATCTTATCTGCACGCACCTGTCATTGTCGACGACAGAATTTTCAGCTCCAGACAGTGGAAGAGTACTGGTGGAAATTAGGGAACAAGCTGTAGTTCGTATGCCTTTCTTCGCAATACACAGCTCAATCGTACCCACGCAATGTGCATCATGATGTTGCCTCGTGTTTTCGGCATCTCTATACAACACCGCCGGGTACTTGTCGCTCCGCAAGGCACTTCACGAGAACACCTATACGAACGGCTTTTTTACAAAACTGCAAAGTGGCTGCTCGTTGATGCTTCCCCGCAGCTTCATCTGGGAGTGACTTTCATTTCTGAACTAGTCCAAGGACCGGCTTGTTGGAGATACATTTCCTTTTACGGACACAGCGCGTGGTTGACACGCGCACCGCTCGTTCCATTTCCCTCTGGTCTCGTACCACGTTGATTGGAATGTAACCTTCCTACAGACGACGTGCTCCAAGACGACTTACATCGTTCCCAAACCGATCATGATGCACGTGTGGGTATGTACCGCACGCGCCGGACAAGCAAAGGTTCTGATGTTGGACGGTGCACCTGTGAGTGGGAGCAGTGGGCGGTGCCAAAATGAGGTGCGACCAAGTTTGCTTTGACAGAGTCTCGGTGGGTGTGGGACTCTTCACGCTGACAGGACGGGTTGCACACAATTTATTTTATTATCATGCCCTCTACACCACTTGAAGGTTGCGTTGGTCGTCTTATCCCTGTTTTTAGTATCTCTATGCATTGCTCTTGCCAGTAGGATGTAGAATTACTGCCTGCTACTTTGTCGTTGCGTTGAAGTTCGATCACCGCGAGGTCACGGTTAAATTTTGGTGAGCAAGCTTGTTGGTGTCACTTTCACAAACCAATTCAAGCAATGAAGTCCTTCATTTCTTCAGTCACTCCGTCACAGTGGCTGAAACATGTCCAACACCACCAGCATACTCCCATTCATAGTCAACAAGAGTGTGCTATCACGGACCGCTCTATGAGGCCAAAATCTTGAAACGGAGATGTGGGACGAGACCAACACCAGGCTCGCGGGTGGCAACCCACACTTTTTTGTACACTACAAGGGCTGGAAGCAAACGTGCGTTTTCACGTTCGATGTGCTTGTCACCTCGTGGAGCCAGGTCCTCCGGGCTGGCTTGACCCCGGTTCACGAGCGAGGCCCATGGTCACGCGTCTCAGATAGATTCTGATCTTCCATGTGTTCTCCCTCACAGATAGGACGAATGGGTCCCGGTAGCACGTCTGCTCAAGTTCAATGAGGCCAACGTCTCGCTTCAAAAAGCGCTCGCGAGCCAAGCATCCCAAGCCGCATCCTCTTCTGGGGTGGGGAGCAAGAAAGGTGCGGGGGCCAGTGGTTCCGGTGGCGCGGGTAGTGGGACTGGGACTGGGACAGGCAGGGGTGGGAGGAAGGACGGCAGGGGAACAAAGCGGAGCAGGGAAGAGGTGCGTCGTCTTGGGATATCGGCGGCACGAACCTCACGGTTGCATGCGCCATGTTGCACTGATTACTGACTAGTGGGTGGTCCGTGGTAGGACGATAGCAGTCGCAAGCCGGAGATGAAGCTGAATGTGCCAGAGGTACTCAAAGTGCTCCTCGTCGATGACTGGGAGGCCATCATGAAAAATAACCAGGCATGTCGTTCGTTGACTG
Organism: Tylopilus microsporus; assembly: GCA_038093755.1. Taxonomy (NCBI): domain Eukaryota; kingdom Fungi; phylum Basidiomycota; class Agaricomycetes; order Boletales; family Boletaceae; genus Tylopilus; species Tylopilus microsporus. The sequence goes on along the minus strand of JBBPSU010000069.1, from coordinate 16,331 downwards.
GATGTATGCGCCTCCCTCACTCCCCGCGTATATCAACTTTTATTCGACCTGCTCATGTTGTGGTGTCGCTACCGACGCTATTGTAAACATAGCTGATCTCGCTTCCTCGGACGCCAAACGTGGTTGAAATCCTTCAACAGTTCAAGGAGCACGTCGCAAAAATGGGAAAGCAGACAAGGTACGCCGTCTTCCTGTTTATCGACGATGCTTCTCACTCCCAGCGGAAATAGCTTGCGCGACCCAGATCTCGTCCTGCCGACAATCATTTCTGGGCTCACTGTTTATTTCGATCGCTCCCTCGGTGCCAACCTGCTGTATCGCTTCGAACGCCCTCAATATGCAGAGATTCGTAAGATGTATGTGACTGGACCCAAAGTACAAGTCGGACAGGAGAAAGACACGAGTTCGATCTATGGGGCGGAGCATCTGTTGAGAATGTTGGGTATGCTTGTGATCTTGCTCGATTGGATCGCTGGACTGACTGCCCGTCCCAGTGAGTTTACCTCAGATGGTAGCCAGTTCGACGATGGATGTGGAAAGCATAGGATTGGTGAAGGACTATGTGAACGAGCTGCTCTTGTGCGTATTTGCCTATTTTTCCCTTGACTCGTACGCTGGCTCATGTAGGCACAGATTCCTTGTTGCTGAGCGTGACAGAGTGTTCCTTGCAGAGTATCAAAGTGCGAGTCTACAGTATCAGAACATCTCGCGCTCGTGAATTAATCATTCTGTCTCTGAATCTTGCTCTTCGGTGCTAAGCTTGAGTGTTGTCCCTATAAGGCAACTTACCTCTCGCACGTGATGACTGATGTCATAGCACAAAAGATATAAAGATCGCGCCAGCCCTCCGAGAATGCAGCGCTACTCTTTACCATGGCCTCCATTATCACCAGTGCAGCACGGGCAGCGCACTCTGCAGTAGCTAGCGTCCTCGCTGCGGGACAGATAGATGTCGGCGGCGAGATCCCCGCGCTGAACGTCAAGGAGGATGATCCAGAGAAGAGTTTCACGCTTGATCTAAGCGGGAAGAACATTGCCGTGGGTGTTTTGGCCATCTACGAGCCGAATTATGTGAATTGTTTCATTCTAGCTCGGAGTCCCCGGTGCCTTCACGCCGGCTTGCAGCTCTCAAGTACCCCAGTATATCCAGGATTATCACAAGTACAAGGAGAAAGGCATCAAGAACATCTACGTTGTCATCGTCAATGGCGCCTATGTGACAAAGTATGTTTTCCTTTGCTAAACGATGCGCATATAGCCTGCTTGCTGTCAAGCACTCACGTATCTGTACAGGGCTTGGAGGGAGACACTGGCCCCAGAGGGAACTCGTGCGTTGCTGTTTGGCTTGGTGACGCATACATAATTACCGGTATCATGAATCTACAGCCGTTCGCTTCATCGCAGATGACAAAGGCAAGCTTACGAGCAGCCTCGGACTTATATTTGACGCTACGGGTCTCCTCGGGTCACCGCGCTCAAAGGTATGCGGAAATTCTCTGTCTAAGTTGCCAGGCAGATGTGGATTGCTAACTTGGTACACATAACAACCGCGCTATGTCATTGTCGCGCAGGATAAAGAAGTCGAGTTCATCGCAGTTGAAACCGACCCTGCCAGTACGACGGTGACTTCTTCAGAAGTGGTCTTAGCGCAGATTGCGTAGATCTGTGCGCTTGTGCTACGAAACACCGGAAAGAACGTCCGCTGTAAGATGTAGGGTCAAACGAACCTGCATGTATGTATGTTTTTCGAAGCGGAACTGTGCATGAAGACTTCAAATCCTGTTATGTGGCTGGTCATGTAGAGGATCGTTACTTCCATTTCGCCTCGGACGGTCTACCAGACTAATTCTGGATCGCCGAATAGCTGTGAATCATTCTCATCACTTCGGCTTGTCTACAGTATCTGAACCGGGCATATTAAGTGGAAGCAGTGAACTGAGTCAATAAGTGCTGTGGCTCCCTTGCTTGCTTGACCTTCCACTATAACCGATGAGGTGAGCCTTACTTTTTGTATGGCGACGATGAACTGGCACCCGCTATGACAGGGCCGTTGAGGAGAACCTATCTTTGTGAGGTACGAGTTTCTCGTTTTATAGGCGCCGAACGTAGCTTTGCGCATGGTATCTCGGTGGTTATCTAGAACCCCGCTTTGAACGCGCGACACTCCACGTCGAAGCCGCTTGTATTCAAGTACGTGCTATGATTCCCCGAACTGGCTTGGGCTTTGACTTAGGTGTTGACGTTACATGTATAGCGGACTCGAATATGACTTCTAAATCAGCGGGGTGCAGTACTGATAGGTACCGCTTCTGGGAATGATACACCCTTGGACCTCCTCACGTATAGACCCGAAGACAAGAATCTGTCTTCCACGCTTTGTGTGCCGCATGGTGGGCACATATTCTCACGATCATGATGACAATGCGAAATCATCTCGGATCGTGAAGAGACAATTGAACAGTCCCCTTGGGTTGCCTCCGAATGCATTGTGCGAGTGGTCGGGCACCTGACGTCGGTGAGCCGCCGGTATACCATATTGCTCGGTACTCCGCTGGTCCTCACACGCAGCTGTCATCACGACGGTAACGACAACGCGGACGAATCATCACTGGTCCTTGGGCGCCCGGCGTCGCTGTCCCACATAACACGCCGCAGCAGGCCACCACTGCTCCCTCTACTAGTATCGCCTCTAGCATCGCTACGATGACGATGACAGTGACTCGTGAGCACCCTGTATATTCCAGTTACTGGAGATAGACAAGCAGTATGTAGTATAACTGACATGAATTCGCACGAAGACGATATACTGAATCTGACAAGTATGTACTACGATACAAAATTTGAGATGTTTAGGATGACACCTAAAAAGACGCGAGTTTTCAGCTAATTCAGAGTGCCGAGCCTTCTTGGAACTCAAGTACTCACCGTTGAAATATGATTTTTATCGTGGGTCTCCACGTGCGCGCTTTTTCGGAGGCTCCGAACTTTCTGCGTCAGATGTCTCTGTTTCCTTCCATCCTTGCATAGAGGCTCGAAGCAGCAACGATGAATCATGTTCAACTTGTGCATCGACAAAGGGTGGTATGGGTGTAGTTCCCGATACATCTGCCGCACGAACACGCTTCCGCGGTGGCTCCGAGTCAGACTGGGCGTCAGCAAGGGATATTCCAGCCATCCCATGTCCTCGCTTGAGAGATCCAGGTGGTAGTAATGATATGGGGTCGTTATGTGGTTGCCAGTGAGACGCTGGCGGAGAAGGCGATGAATGGATACTCGTTAAGTCATACGATATCTGTGTATTACCTGTAGCGGGACTGCGGCCAGAGACGACCGACCTTCCAGCAAAGTCTTTCTCTGTCAAAATTTGCCCTTGGAGGATCATGCCCATATGTGTCCATATGAATGGCTTCCCTCTGCTCCGGATCGCGAGCAGTGCCATCACGGGTGGCAGCGGAGAGCCCGAAAACATGGTTTCCACCTGCTCCAAGTTACCAGCACCAATGATGTTGAATAAATTTCTCCGGACTGCTGCCAGTGAAGCATCGGAAGTTTCTTTCCTCAGGAAATTGGATACCCGGAGGTACGATTCGAAGTCTCTGAGATAGAGCTGCCCAGCGAACACGTTCACCTGGTCGATCAAATTCCAGGGTGAAGGCCAATTGGAGGGCAGGGATGGAATAGAATAAAGTCTGAGGTCGTCGGATGGCTCCATTCGCTGTGATGTGCGGGGTGCGTATAGATGAAGGTGGACATTCTTGCTTGATCTTATACCAGGTAATAGCATATTGACTTCGAAAGGACTTAGCAGAATGAGCACTTCGAGGCAATCCGTTTTACAGGAGACGATCCACTGGACTGGCCGTAGATACTGATCCACGGTTCCTTGCGAAGACTTGGGCTTGATCGTCTTGCAAAAGTCAGTAGTAACAAAGAGAGATGGGCTCCAGACGTCTGGTTCGTGGGGAGCTGCAGAGCTCTTGAGCGTGGAAAAGATGGGAAGAAAGGCACGGCCAGAGTAAAGCAGATCGATCCGGCCAGTCTCGATGAAAGACGCGACATCTGGATGAAGAAAATGCAGAGCGGGTTCTGCCTTGGGGGGCAGTTCTTCCTCTCGTTCACGCTCCCATTCGCGAGTGACCTCCCGTTCCTGTTCTTCTTCCAGCCCTGCATTGCGAAGTGAAGGAACGCCAAGGCGTTTACAATGTTGTCGGATCTCCGGATCGAGCGCGGATAGAGTGCTCGAGCTGCTGTGAACCTCACGGGGTGAATATAGATCGGCCAATGATTTGCGTTCTGGTTTGAGCCACATTTCAGACAATTGTCTTGACGAAATCTCTTTTCTGCAGAAACGAGACCAAGCGTTATATCTCGTCTTATGATCCATGCCCTGCTGGACCCAGTAAGGTGTACGTTGCTGAATATCGGTCCAAGTCTCTTGTATGGCCCAACATAGAATATCAACAGTTGTTACTGGGGTCAGATCTGTCTTGCCGACCGCACGACGGATATTCCGAGCAACTTCTGGTGGCGCAAAAAAGATAACCGAGTGACCCCGACCTAGTTTCCGCATTCGCATGCAGCCTAATTACATACCAGGTAAGAACTTACACCGTTGACAAACCAAAGCAACTTGCCTTGCACTAAAGCATCCTTGGTCACTTTGGGGCCAAGTGTAACGATTGCGCGAGACCCGATAGGGAATTTAATATCAGTTCCCCTTGTGTGGGCGTGGTCCAGATAGACGACACAGCGATCCAGCTGTCGGGATAGCGGCGACGATGTCATTGGCTGAGTAATCCCATCTCGCGACAGGACCGTGAGCTCATCGTCTTCATTGAAATAAACGGCCCCGGCTGTATTCCTGGAAATTTCAAGCCACGCCTTAGCTACTTGGTGATTGGAGAGTTCGAGGATCTGTGCCCCCACATCCAGCAGCACATGAATTTCGGGTCGTTGTCTAGTCACCAGGCGGAGAAATCTATGTGTGCTCCATCGTTCGCCGGCGTGGTCTAGATCCATGTAGCAGTCATTTCCGGGCTGAAGCAGGCGTGCGGAGACTCTGGCATTGGATCCCCGTTCATGCTCTAGGTCGTGCTGAGTAACAGAAGTAGGTAGTAGCCATCGATTGTCATTCGTTCCTGAGAATCCTGATTATTCCAGCGTTCACAATAGGGTAAATGCATGATGACCGTGGATGAGGCATGGCTTACACACCTGTTATGAGTTTCTCCCGTTTCTCGGCTAAATCCCAACCAGACCCAGTCAGTTTCTCAGGAAACTCTTTCGCTTCTTTCGGGAACACAACTCGCGAAAGGTAGAAGTCTATTGTTGCTTTATTCTTGAAGAAACTGGGGAAAATCAAGCTGTCCCATCGCTCCGACGATCTAAAATTGACTTCACTGAGTTTTTGAAGTGAGTCCGACAGCATCTTGCCTGCGAGTTCAGTGATCCAAAGGTCGTATTCCGTGGATGGATCATCCAGGTCCAGAAGGATTCCGAATGAAGTTTTCAGTTGCTCCTTGTTAAGGCCGGTGTAATAGTAGGACAGGCATGTGAGGATTATGAGCATGTCTGGATGGCCGAAGTGGATGCCAGGTGCTGGCACGTCTTTGGCATGAAAAGGAACAGCGAGCATTGTCGGGGCCGCAGAACCGTCGCGATCGGGTGGCGCAAGACCATAATCAACATTCCACCTCCGACGCTCGCTAAGCGCAAACAAAAGGATGTCTGAGGATAGGAGACCGCGGAGGAGAAGTAGCCCTCTCCACATATAACTCTGATGTGCATTCTTGGCGTACTCCTCCACCCTGCTGACTGTTTCGGGTATTTGAAGGACATCTTCGTCAGATATGAAACCTCGGATAGCGCCCTGTAACATTGAGGAAGCCTTTTGAAACTCGAAACCAGATAGCTGCCCAGCCATCACGTCTTCCACGACCAATGACATTAGGCGTTGGCCCACGTCGGAGGCTCGCGGAAGGCGAATCTGGGGAAACGATCCGGGGGGGCCTTCTTCATACGTTATCGAGGCGGGGGAGTATCGTGAGATAGAACGCGCATGCTTTTTCACCAGCTTCAGAACTTGTTGAGTGATCATCCACCGCTCAGGGTACCCATCCATGGGTTGCCGCAGGCCAATCGTGTAGACTAATTGAAACCGTGAGTGAAGTATTTCGTCACTCTCGTCCAAAATATCTCGAGCATGAAAGTGGATCCACTTCTGAAGGTCCGCCCACTTCGACGCATAATCTGATGCATCATGAGCATCGGAATCCACACACGGATCCTGCTGGTCGGGCGGGGCAACACTTCCTGTTTTCGCGTGGTTAGACGACTGCATCAGCCTCCGCAACAAGCGGCCAACGAAGCCGTCTTCCCCTAGCTGGTGCCAGATAGCCAAATGAATGCATGATCACTGATATTTGATTATTCCTACGCACCAATCTGGTGGACAGGGAAGTCATGATGTGCTTCAAATTGTTTGTTGACTTCAAGTTGTCCGACAACATGTCGGCTGTGAGTTTACCTCCACGTATCTGTTCAGATACAGCCATCAGCTTGAGCGATACCACATGCTCGGGCTGAATAAGGAGAACTCCACGCTCGGCCATGCATCGAGACATGACCTCGGTTAGTTCATCAACTCGAGGACTAACGACGTTTCCGAACCGATCATATTCGGGAGTACGAGAAAAAGGGAGATGGTATATGGGCCTGTTAGTGAGCCCACCGAGGCGAAGAACTAGTATCCCGAACATCTGGGCCAGTGATGGTTTTGGGACAACGATGCGGACAAGCTGTTTCCCGTCCGCCAGACAGGCGGCAACGATGGGGATAATCATAGAAGATTTCCCTTCGCCCATGTTCACCTGCATAACTGTATTTCCTCCAGATCGCGGAGACATCAGCTCCATCGCAGTCTCTGCCTGTGCACGTCGAACTAGGAAGTTCCCCTGAATCTAAAAGACGAGGAGCGTCACCAGTGTATGAGCACCCAGTTTAAAGAAACACACCTGGATTAGCAGCCAGTCTGGGAAATCTTCAGGATCCCATCCATCATTTCCCTCGTTGTCCCACTCCCGAGAAAAGTCATCCTCGCTGCCTTCCAGAGCAAGAAGGAGCAGTCTCCGGGCATGCTGCAGATCCAAAAGGAGCAAAGCAAACAATATCAAGCATTTCTTCCAGTGTGGAGGAACGTCGATGTGTGAAGCTGATGAGAGGTACCGCAAGAGTACATCCGCAGTAGCCGTTGGCCATTGGCCGTATTGGTCAAGTGCTTTTTCACACTTGGTGACTGGAGCCAGCCTCTTCTGGAGAATGCTGAGAGAGTGCAGGTAGCTAGCTCTGCACTTCTCGAAGTGTTCCTTGAGCGCCCGAAAAAAATGCTTTCCTGCTAGTTTGAAATCCATCCGAGACTCCATGCAAATGCTTTGTGCACTGATATCAAGGCATGCGAGATATTCCCTCTGAAATGAGGAGTCTGGTTGAAGGGAGGAAAATAGTCGATCCATTGAATATATCTCTTCTGTTGTCCAGTACTCCTTCAAGTTGGTGAGTTGTGGGACATGACGTGGTTGTAGCTGTGGGGCTGATCGGTTGAAAAATAACTGATCGAGTGTGACTTGCTGCTGTGTGCCAGTGGTTCCACCGGCGCGAGACTGTTGTAGGAATGGGAGGGGAAGTTCAGACGTGGATGATGCAAGTCTTGCTGGCGTGCCAGTGGAAACCTTTGAAGTTGACGCATTGTCATCGTAATCGCCCTCTTCTGGAGTGGTCGGTCCAGTAGCGTTCACTGGCACTGGCAAGTTCGGGCCCGGAGGACACGAACATGACGCTGGTTGCTGAATTTGCTCCTCTGGCATGTAGGCCACACCACGCCGCTGCGAATCGCGAATCCAGTAATATCCATTTATAATTTCTTGGTATGCAGCATTGATTGGAGGATACGTAGTTGAGGTCCAGTAGTAATCGTGATCAAGCGCCTTGAGCCGCATAACTGACCGACACCCCGCCGACTGCAGGAGGTCAAGTGCTGTTTGAGAACCTACTTTGCCTGTCAATGGATCAGGTCGATGGCAATCTGTCATCGCATGCGCATAAGCAAGCAGTCGCATACTCATAAGACTGCCATTCCCCATCAAGCAACCCAGCTCGGAGTCCACCTCATAGGCATGATATAATGGTTCAGTGGAGTCACGAAGAGAGTGGCCGATGTCAATAAAAACCTGATGCTCGCCATGCTTCTTTGGAAAACCATTCGGTATGAGAACACGTCGTGGTATAAGCGCTTCCGGTAGGACTTCGCCTGCAAGGTGGGCTTTCGGTCGGAGAATGAGCATGTGCTCTAAACCAAACAATGTCCCAATACATTGGTTCTCGTCGTAGACCATGTTCTTGAAATCACAGGATTCCAGGTCGCCCGTTTCGTTGACAAAAAAGGATAGTCCATAATGTGGCAAAGTGACAGACAGCTGCAGATGGCATGGAAGACGAATCTGAGTTACGGTGATTAGGAGGTTTTCGGATTCATATCCATCTTGCATCCCAGCCTGAGGGTCTTTGAAGACATTGTTGAGGCATTCAAATCGTTTGGAAAGCATTGCCCCGGTATTGCTTCGGATATCCACAAGCTTTTCGCAGCCCCTGAAAGCGAAACAAGATCGACCCGAACAATCAACCCTCCAGTGCTCCTCTGATTCTTCCCAAAGTCGTTCGAGAGGACGGATCTCGATAACACTCTTTGACAGGTCTAGCAAGTGAATATGTCCATCAATGAGCATCGGCGGAAGATCCCCCCGAAGCTTGCTGGAAGGGATAAGCATTAGATTCCTCTCTCCTTGGTTGTATTCAATTTGCAGTCTCAGATTATCATCTCTCAGCGAGAAGTGCACCTGAAAGAATGTGAACAAGCGGTCATGCCAGCGTTGCATGAGTTTATATAATTACCTTGTGTCTCGTAGATGGGGCAAGGGTAGTAAAATCCATTCCTGGGAGGTCGGATGGTATGACAAATAAACCCTGCTGTGAAAACTAGTCAGGCACTGGCACGTTCACTAATGTCAGAAGCTGAATGTGTACATACATCACGAAAAATATGTTGGCATTCTGGAGAGTCCCAGATTGCACGTGGCAATCCGCCTAGTGATTGACCACCCACTCGAAGTGACCCATCAAGTGTGTTCACATGTACCGTTTGTGTCGGTTGCCCAAAGCTTGCTCCGGTTTCACATGCAAGCCAATGGGTATTTGGAGACTTCAAGATTTCCCAACTGCGCGTGCCTGGTGTATGGTAATGGAAAACCCGGCCCACCGCGAGGTCAACACCATAATCGGATGGGTCAGCGAGTATCATATCCATCAAAGCATTTGATACAGCAAGGGAAAGATGACCGTTTCGTTCCAGGAGCAGTCGTGAATATTTATTATTGATGCCTAGCGATGAGAAATGAGCTTTTAGAATATGTGTCATTCGACAGCCAAATATACGCACATTCAGAATGGAGAGCAGGCACCAAAAAAATACAAGAAAGCAGAATATCAATATCTGCTGCGGAACAGAAGGGTTCGTGGAGGGTAAGGGGGTCAAACGTGCTTCGACAAGTGGCAACTATGTCCTGTAAGAGGTGGCGACGTTCTTCATTCATAGGTGCCAACCACAGGTCGTATAATAGCTCTGGTACAGATCTAAATGTTGTCTTCCGTACGCTCCAGAGAAGGACAACTGCTCGCCTTGAGATGTCTTCGTTGGGGCTCGATGCAAGGATGCGAGTGAGCAGCAAAGAAATGGTACTCATTGACACCCTATCAATCAAGCTACCCCTAAAGTCTATGACCAAGCTGTTGAGCTCGTCTAGAAGGGCATCGCAAAAGAATGGATCTTGAAGTTCTTGATGCCAGATCCATACTCCTGTACTCAGGTCCAGCGGGCCGACCTGGAACACTGCATAGGTAAGGAGGAAATGCACTTCATGATGGCAAAGGTTGAGAGTTCTATTGCGCAGGCCATGCAGGATATTGAGCCATTGGAGCGAACCACCACTTCTCAAGTGTGCAAACTCGATGAATTCGCTCAGTGGAATATTCGCAGGACAGTCCGTCTGTGTAGACAAGATGTCGTTGGAAGTGTGAGTGGTAGAAGTCACATATTTTGCCAAGTCCTTGCAAGATAGACAATGGTCTTCAAACCAGCATCCTATGCTCGAGATCAATGAAGAAATGGAGGGTGTATCCTCCAGGGTGGTGGGAAGGGGATGCTGGATAAGATGATGCAGCGTCGGGTTGTTCTGAGGAAAGGTACCCTCTGGATAAAAATAGGCAGGATGGACCTGGGCATTCAGGGATAGACCTTGGCTGTCAGTCAGGTAAGGTTGCAATACATGGTCCCATTCTCGTAGGTGTCGTCCTCCTTCCTTATGGAGAGAAGCATCGAACATGCTTTGACTATTGGCAAGCCAATGCAAAGCATGGGTTGCGGCAGAACGCCAGACACGAAAGCATACTGGGCATTGCAGTTCGAATATGACAACCTTCGCATGCACGATTGAAGCAGGCAATGACGATCGGGTCATTTCTGCATCGTCAGTCAGTAATTGTCAAGGTAGATACTACTGGCATTTACCCTCAGTTTGTGGGAGACTGGTACTAGTACCTCGCTGTGACTCGGAGGTAGCATGTGCCACAGATTTTGCCACCGCATTTTCATCTATGCGAGCTTTGAGTTCCTGAAGGTGTGGACATTGGTCGTAATAACGAGCAGCGAAGCCCTCTGCAGAAAGCTCATTGGTGAGTGCTGACAACCCCGGACGTGATCCAGTGTGGCGTGCAGAAAGGTACTGAAATGCGCAGGAGAGACGATGGAGGCTTGTTGCATTGCGCAAGAGCATTCTTTCAAGGAATGCGAGCGGAATTTCGGGGGAATAGTCGAAGAGCATGGGAATATCCTTCACAACGAGCTTGTCGATGGCAATAAAAAGTTCAATCAGCGTTAGAGTCACAATAGAGGTATCTTCTGGATTCTTGTCCTTGTCCATGCTGGCCCTTCGCATATATCTGTCCATTAAGATCTCGAGCTGTACGCAAGCATCGTCCACACTTGTGACACAGGCAAGCCAATCATCGATTTCCTCCTCGATTAATCGCTCAACGTCATAGAGGGCAGCACGAGGGTGAGCATCATATGCCTGGTCAAATAAGAACCCACTTGAAGACAAAAAGTCTTCAATGGTTCCACGATAGCAGTGGCTGGGATGGAAAGGAGTAGTACAAGATTTGTAGCCCGGGATCGCAAGAGCGCTGTGAATGTATTCACGACTGTGCGGGAGCGAGAGTTCTGTGTCTCTGCAGAGCTCATCCTGGGAAGGATTCTGGAATGGGGATAAGCGGACGCTAAGCTTCCCCCACTTAAAATCGAGGATCTCTTGAAGATCGGCATATGTCTGCTGCGCCATCTCGCCGAGCCACTCTGGTATAGAGAAGTCTGGCTTGCGAAAGCGTCGAAGGAGTTTGGACGACATCAAGCGAAGAAGATCGCTAGAGAGATTTGCACTGTTCCTGTCGCTTGCAAGGGTGCATATATGGAACAACAGAAATCTCTTGTAGAAGGTACGCCCAGCAGGAGAACGATCAACAGACATCTGGATTGCGACTTTAATAAGTGCCCAGAGAGGCGAGCGACGGAAAGTCTTCCCAGCTCTGTTCTGAACACGTTTGGTAATACGAGGAACATCGATAACGCGACCAACACACAAGGTGCCAGTAAGCAGTGTCGTAAGACGATGCAGATAAGAGGGGAGTGAGGGGTGATCAGATCCAGCAACTTGGGTGTCGGTGCAAGAGAGAAAGTTCGCAAGTTCAAATAGGACGTTTTCATCTTCAAAGTCTTCACTTGGCATCTCAATAGCCAACGAAGGATACGACTCGGAACACACAGGACCTGCTGACTCTCGCGGGGCATCACTACTCATAGGTATCTTGAATGACTCGCAGAGTATGCAGTGCTCCCGCTTCGTTAGGATGATGGCAGTGTCTTGGAGCCGGATGAAAAATACAAGGACATCTATAGACAATTGTTAACATTTTTGCATGCAAAAAAGTGACTGTCAACCCACCTCCTTTTTGCATTTTGCGCATCCGAGTAACAATATGGTCCTTGTCCAAGTGCTCATACTGGGCAGAGGCTTGCAAATTGTCCAGCATCTTTGTGATACAGTGCCATTGGGCCTTCTCAGAAGTTCCATGGATGTAGCGGCTATAAGCGTGCGCAGTGGCACAGACTGCACGAACTAGTGAGCATTCCAGTTCCAAGATGTGATGGTTCGGTTGGGGAAGTTCTGCAGGAAGGACATGGCTAAAAGCATATTCCAATGAAGTAGGGGTATAGATAAATGATGGTGAAGTCATTGTATCGCGATGAAAAAGATCAGATGCAGATTCGAGTGACACAGATTTGAACAAGCTGTGCATTTCAAGGCTACCGTAGGGCATTGACAATGGTGACAAATATGACCAAACCGTGCACGTATCCGCCGAGGGAGGTGGTCACCAGATAAGGTCCTCTGATGTCAGACTGCTGTATTAGTTGATTACTGAACTACATAGCACGCCATAGGCTTCGGCTCATGTACTGTCTGGATATTTTCTTAGTTCCTCTGCATGCCATCCTCCGCCGTGTGGTGCTCGCATCGTTGTGCCCATGGCCCCGCTGTGGTTGTGTCATTGTTGTTGCCACCACATCGACGTCCTCGTCATGCCCATTGCGTCAATGTCCTCCTCGCCGATGTGCGCGTTGTGTCGTCGGCAACCATGTCGTCGCCATGCTTGTCCCGTCCATCGAGCATGTCGGGTCGTGTTGATGTCCGGCACCGGGCCTCGGCGTCATCATCATACATGTCTTGTTTGCGCGTCGACGTCCTCCTCGACATCGTGCACACCGTTCCTCGTCTTTGTCCTCGCCGTCCTTGTCGCACCACGTCGTCATCATCGTACCGTCCTCTTCATCGTGCCGGGGGTGCGATGGTGCAAACATCGTCGTCAAAGCGGTGTTGTGTACAGCTTTGGGTTGGCTGGGTTTTCGATGATATTGCAGCATCGTTCCGTGCTTGTCGCGAGCTCTATCGGCTGCCGAGGGCGTTCTGTGTTTGTAGGCGAACGGGAGATGGCGCATCATCACGAGGTGGGTGGGGATGAGGGCGAGGGCAAAAAAAAGGGCAAGGGCACGTCATCTTCATCATATGTTGTCGACATTACCGTTACATCGTACGTTGTTGTCGCGAGGTGGGTAAGGCGACTTGGAAGGGAGTCGTCGACGTAGACAGTATAAGCGTTGCTCCTGAGCACCTTCCTATTATCGCGGACTGCCCAACTAACGTCATAGTCGATATCCATCGTGAAACGAGGTGTCTCCGAGATGGTGAGACGGAAATAAAGAGCGATCACTGCAGGAATACATCCAAGCCCGATCAGGAGCCGCCAGGTATAGTCCACCAGTTCAGACGATTGATTGATGTCATCTCTAAAGGCAGTCACGACAGCGAGTCCAACAAGAGATGCAACTGAAAAGTGGTTAATACGAGGAAAACGAACTCAAAATCGAAAACGGACTAAGTTGACCCCAACCCCGGGATGCAAAGACAGCTGTCATCAGGCAGCCACGAGTTCTGGTGGAAGCGAACTCGGATGTGATAATAGCACTCAATGGACGGTCTCCCCCAACGCCGACCCCCAGCTAATCACGAATATTGAAAGTTTCTACCACCTTGCCAAAGATTAAGATGCTTACAATGAAACGCCACACGATGAGGATACTGACGATGCTCAGAACAGGACCATAGCCAGAAACAGCTTGTGCAAAGGTGGCGACAATCATAATCATCAGCTCAGCACCGTCTACAACGGTGACGCTCAGCGATGTAGGTATGACGCCAACTTTCGTCACTCACACATTCGCTTACGACCAAGGATGTCTGCAAGTCATCCAAATAGGAACTGTCCCACCAAATTCCCGAGAGGAGTAGCCACTTTGATACCAGTCGATTGCCACAGTGTGAGTCCCGCTGAACGAGACAGCGTCAGTGATATCCCCAGCAAAGACGGAGGAAGGATGCTCACGGAGAGTAGTAACACTGGGGTCCTGTTCGGTACCGCGAATATATCATAGCTGTAAAAGTACAGCGTCATGTTGAATAGATGCAATTGAAAAAGTCAAAGGGCCTACGCATCCGTGAAGAAGCCGATGCCTGCTACAAGCAGAATCTTGATATGAAATGCGCTCACAGAAGGACGTCAAGCAAACGCGAAAACCCGGCGAAGGGCCGTAATAAACGGTTGCCGATGGGAGACCGTCACGTGTGCACGGCAGCTCGGTCCGATAGGCGGAAATTCAAGTTATCACTGCAAACTCGCCTGCAATGCAGGCCCGGGTACGTAGCACCCTATGCTAACATGGTTCTATGCTATGAGATGCTTGCAGTTCTAACTTGAATATCATGATTGGCACCTCGGACGTTTATAAAAAAGTCCAAGTAGCTCTGACACAACTCAGTCAAGTGTTCCGAGTTCAAGTTGATTGCTGGGAATGCTCGGCCCTGCACACTGCACTGAAGCCGACCCTCCAGCCACTGGCACTAGAACCGCACCCGTGACGGATCTAGAATCAACGTCTTTAAAAACGCCCATCGTCATGACGAATGCAGCACTCATGACAACCCGGTGACATGTCCGAGTCAATGGACGGACGTCAGGCGCACCAGGGCTCACCCTACGTGTTGCGGTGAACACGAACCGTGCGATCAATGCCCCCGCAGATGCTGCCAAAGGTCCCTGGCCAGACTGGGAAACGACATGCCCGAAGGTTGCAAGGCCAAGGGCCCAAGACCATCCACACCAGTAGTTTCTCAGAGGTATATCTACAGCACACTGGTTGTCATCACCTATACACTCATTTGCAACCGAGGATGTCCAAAAGCCATCCAGACAAGAGACATCCCAACGTACTTAACACCACTTCGTGAAGTCCGTTAAACAATACTCACTTTTGTATAGATGATAAATGTGGGTGTACGGAGACAGTGCCTACTAGTAATAGCCTATCATCGTCGCAGCGATGCTGATAAATAATCATTAGATATATGTCTCACTAGAGAGACAGCCGAGAAGAATCGAGACCGACGTGTGCGACAAGGCAGCTCGTCAATCTCCGCCAAGGAACGAAGACAGCAGGCCACATCAGAAAGGGCAGCCTCAGGGAACTCTCACACTTTTACAAGGTCGAATGACAATGCTAGTGGGCACCGTATGTAGGAGATGGCCCGGGTGTACAAACTACACCGTACAAAGTATCCTGTACGCTGGCGGCCTGACGATGATCAGAGTATGTACATTGAACTTATCTGCAATGGCTGTCACTCATTATCACTGTCGACCGCATTTTCCACTTTGTTCTAGTATTCATCGAATATTCACCGTGATAGTGCGAGGTAAGGTGATCGCAGGTTAGACATGTTCAAGTTGCCATTCTGATTGGCACTTCCTTATCGCATCCATTTCTCGTACTAGGAGTAAGTATGCGAAAAAAAGTTATAATATCGCCCTGCTCAAATAGCGTAGCTCTAACGAGGGGAATGACCGTATACAACTACGAGTCCTGGGAATGATGGGACGACACATACAATATCAGCAGCCACAAGACAATAATCGGTGAGTTAAGAGTCCGCTGTAGCTTCGGAAACCTGTCCTGAACATATCTCACACCCACTGAGAACTTCGAGCATGAGCGATGCCCGTGATATATCCCTCCTGGTCCTCATTGGAGAGCTCTTCCAGCGTCAGCTGCTTCGTTTCTGGAATCAATAATGTCGAGAAGACACCCGTCATCATGACGAATGAGAGCACCTCGAGCCTACGAGGTGATACGTCAACGAAAATAGATATATAAAAAGAGTGATAACGCGCTGCGCGCAGGACTCACATCACGTTCACATTTCCCGTAGCGGTGAACACGATCTGTGCGATCACCGCGCCGAATTTACCAGATGCTGCAGAGATACCGTGTGCAGTGGAACGATAGCGGGTGGGAAAAACCTCTCCCGGGATAATAAAGGTAGTAGTGTTGGGGCCAAAATTTTGGAAGAAATTGGCGAGGCAGTAAAGAACCATCAGTGGGTCACCCTGGAGATGACCAAAGCCTGTACAAGGCCGTTAAGATTTAATGCTTCATACAGGATGCGCGAAGCCGTGTTAGACGTACCCATTATCCAAAACAAAATGGTGAGAATGATAAATCCCATGAGCTGGATCGGCTTGCGTCCCCAGATGTCTATAAGTAAGAAAGATGC
>JBBPSU010000068.1:0-27185 GCA_038093755.1 Tylopilus microsporus | reverse complement strand
GGAAGAGGAAGAGGAAGAGGAAGAGGAAGAGGAAGAGGAAGAGGAAGAGGAAAAGGAAGAGGAAAAGGAAGAGGAAGAGGAAGAGGAAGAGGAAGAGGGAGGGATGAAGGAGAGGGGCGAGGGTATATTGTTGTTGTTGCTGTGTTGTAAGGTAGGTGAGGAACATGATGGAGATGCTTGTCCAAGTTGTCCAAGTTGTCACATTGCAAGGTGGGTGAGAGAGAAGGTGAGGGAGAGAGAGAGGGTGCCTTAGCCAGCAGCAGGTTGGTAGCACTGTGCTCAATAACTAGTGGGTGTGTCTAGTCAGAGCTGCACTGCAAACTGTGGTGGGGGGTTTTCACACCAGCTTGCCCATTAGCACTGCATAGCTGCTATGCTCAAGTAGTGGGGCTTGACAACTTCAGCCCAGGGTACAGCTAACCTGGGCCAGTTGGCAAGACACAGTTTCAACTTGCTTTTCTCCCATCCTGCCTGCCATGCCTGCCACACATAGCTGCTCCTTGCCTACCAGAACACCTTGCTAAGGCTGCTGCTAGCTCCCTGAGGGTGACATTCTTTTTGCCCCATCAAAATTGCCTACAGCCTCCTAACTCTTCTGCTACCCCACCTGCCCAGCTTGTCCTTGCTTCATTTGGCCTTCCCATCTGCCACTTTGCCCATTCTCATTTCCACTTTTCCTATGCTCTTCCTGGCTTTGCCTAAACCCCTCCCTACCTACCCTGGCCCACACCATGCCACCAGCTTTGTTGTCAGCCACCACCAGGTTAGTTGCTGCACTTGCATAAGGCTGCTTGCACTTACCACCCTTCCTTCCTACCTATTGTATCAACAGTATTCTTTCTCTGCCCTGCCCTATTCTCTGCCCTCATTCTGACTTGCTACTGCCTGCCCAGCCTGCACTGCTCTCCATTTTTCCCTATCCCTACCTCTGCTGCTAGGGGCCCTGCTTCCTCTGCCCTTTTGATTGCCTTGCTGCCAGGTGCCTACCAACAGCCCTACCCTAAGGCATATCCTCCTTGTGTTCCCTCTTACCAGCCCATCCTGAGCTTTGCATGTCTCTTGTTGCAGCACCACATACTAGCCCACACCAAGAGCTACTTTACCAACTCATTGCTAGTGGTGGTCAGCAACATGGCCCAGGAGGAAAGCATTCATGAGGACCAAACTGATATGGTTTCAGATGTGTATCCAGGAGTTTTGGTGGCTGTAACCAGCCTAGATGAGCTCCTGCAGTGTTATGAGGAGGATAGGCCAGCAGATGAGGAGGCTGTTCTCCCTGCTCTGAATTACAAGATAGAGGCATATGGATTCTGCTGAAATATTGCAGCCAATCTTCTATTGGATGCTAACCTGGATGGCAACTCTAGCAGTGATGTTCCCAAAGCCTTGTGGGCAGAGGCTTTGCTGCTAAGACCCCAGGTGCCTTGGCATGAAGCTGAAATACCTTCTGTGCCTCCAACTCTTGAGTCCACCTCATTCCTAGCATCTAGCCCTCCTAGGACAAAGCAAGTAACTTCAGTCAACCAAGCTAGCTATGCTAACCCTTTCTTTGATAGAGATAGAGTTAAGCCTGAAGGAGCTGGCACCTCCTTCAGTGGTTTTCCTGCTGCATTCTTTTCAACTGAAACAGTAGTTGTTACGATTTCATCCGCTTTCCTTCCCTTTTCATTGGCTAACGTATCGTATGATTCTCCTTCTTTTCTCATTGGTACACCATATGACTCCACTTTCTTATTCGTACAGCCTTGACTGTGCACGGCTGTGTACGCAGCATAGCTCGTCCATACGTAGTAGTTCATAGCTTGGTCTGTGCTCGTTTCGTTCCAGTATTTAAACCCATGTAAAGTACCTACAACGGCAGTCTTATCCATTTGTTCAATCCTCATCTTAGACTTGAGTGCGAATTAAGGGTACCACTCCCAATTCTCATCTACTCGCTTCGGACTTGACGATTAGTCTTGAAGTCTTGAACATTGGTTATCCGTTGTCTTGCCCTCGAGCGTTACGACTCTAAAGTCTAGGTCGTTACAGTAGTTCAAACTGCCAGCAAGAAGGGAGCTGATGAATTCATTGTAAAAGGGGTTATAAAGAGAAAGCTACCCCAGCCTCTGCTTCTGACAACAATGCTGCTGCTGCCAAAAGTCATAGGCCCAGCTCTTGTGAGTTTTTTGCACTTTGTAGCCAGCTTAAAGTGCAAATTCCTTTCTATTCCAGCTATTGCCAGCCAATCAATGGCTAAAATCCAGGCAACTCCCACAGGCTCTCTGCTTAAAAATGCAAGCCAAAGAGGGGCAGAACAAAGACAAAAAGACCCAAGAATTGTTGCTCAAAGGATGCATCACCTTATTGAGCAATGTTTGAAGACCTCAAGCTTTTTGGTTTCAAGCAGGTTTGATCTGAGCATGGCTGAAGTTACAAAGACTGGTTGGATGGGATACACCATGATGCAGCCAGTTGATCAAAAAGCAATGAGAAGCTTGTTTGAAGCTGGTAAGGTGTGGGATGTTTTTTGTTTATTCAAAGAAATCCTATACCAGTAGTTTCTATCCAAAAATCAAAGCCATCTCATTTGTTTAGCCAACAGCCTGTCTTAGTTTTTGATCAAAGTAGTGGTTTGTGCCTACCAAGCTAGCTGGGTTCTAGATGAGATGCCTCAACTTTATTCCCTTCTTCAGGATCTTGTAGAAGGTCTTTTACAAGAGGATATTGGGAAGTATACAAGGAACTCAAAAGGAAATTACATTCCATTTTTATTAGCCTGGCATCATCAATATACTAAAGTTCATTTGTCAAATTTCCAAGTTTCCTAGCTTGCTAATTTGGTTATAAGTGCCTACTCTACCAGAGCAGCATAGAGCTGATCTAGGTAAAAAGGCTTTTATAAAATCTTACCTTATTCAATACCTCACATAAGTAAATTCCATGCTTTTGTTAAGTGACTTTAACCACAGATTAGGGGGTTCATATGCAGCTTAATTCAGCTATACTTTCCTAAGTGTGCTGCTAGGTTTGAGAACTCTACTAAGTTTTGGAGCAATCAAGGTTATCACTCTGATTTGGCATGTTTTTCAACTTCTGTCCAAACATTCCACTGGGGAGTAGTGATGGTGGTGCAGGAAGGGTTCACACTCTTCCTCATGCCAATCAAAAGAACATAGCAGGTGGTGTGTGTGTTGTTATGGCATACCATTGAAACAGTAGGTGCTTTGCTATTTTTTTGTGCAAAATACTTGTTTTTTTTATTAGAATCATTTAACTCCAGCCTGAAAGCTTGGCTGGTTGTCTGGGAGCTAGGCATCATTCTTGAGCTTCTAGTGGATGTACCTCTGCTTTCTCCCTCTGCTCTCTTCTACCACTTCAACATTGATATATCAGGTCAGAAAGTTTGCTCAAGCAGCCTTAGCTTTAATTCAAGAAAAATGCTTTTCAGACTTGGATGTTGTTGCAACAAACGGGCCTCATCCAAAATAGAGATGAATATCCAAAATGGGATAGTGAGGCTGAAGGCAGTAGCCTAGTCTGGTTTAATCAAGCTAGCATGGTTTAGGCTGCAGAGCTTAGGCACTTTACAGTTTCTGAAGCCAATAAATCAGGGATAACAACTACTACTGACTTTGCTTCTGATGGAAACAGATGCTTTGCTCCAGCTGCACCATTTAGCTTACATCTCAAAAATCAATATGGATATAACATACTAATATAGCTTCTTTCTTATCCATGCTCTTTTTGCTTTGGTTGACTACTCTACATTTCCATTGAATATCATAAAAGCAACCTCATTGCCTGCTAATGAGAATCTGTACAGCCAAAAAGATGCTGTACCAGCAGAAATGGCAATACCTTGAGCTTCACTGCAATCCCACTTGCATATCATACCCTGCAAATAACCCAACACTAGCATAGAATGGTCCAACTTGAAAGAGGGAGTAAAAGCCTGGGTGTGAACAAGGAATGCTGGCTGTGAAGCTAAGCTACTAGGGAGAGCAAATATTATGCTTGACTTCAGGATTCATTACAGGTTTGGACAGGAATCAGGAAAGGCAGTGATGCAATGGAAGAGATGGTGACAGGAGTCACAGGACAAGGGGTGATGAATAAAAGGATCTGAAATAGGCCAGAGGGAATGAATGAGAAAAAAGACAAGAGGTAATGGACAAGGAAACTGAAGTATGCAAGAAGCAATGAATGAGGATGAAGCAGGCAAGAGGTGAATCAGATAAACAGGGGACTAAAGAGTAGAGCTATGAAGCAACTTCAAATATGTGGTGGTTGGCAAAGTTGTTGACATAAACAAGACAGAAGCTGCCATAGGAGTGATGTGGTTAAAAATGAGAGGTTACAAAATGCTTTCCATAGATAGGAATAAGTATGCATTGAATGCTGGATTTTTACATGATTACAAAAATATGCATATTTCATGGGCCCAACACAGCCTTTTTTGTCTATTTGGATACACTGGTACTACTTGTCTCATAGGTCAGCAACACTAATCACAAGTACAATGTCACTGAAGCATGATAGTATGGAAACTGATGTTGTAATTCAAGATGTCACTTGGAAGGTTCTCCAACAAGACATTCATGAAAGTGCCAGCATACTGTGCACTCTGGTCACTTAGCATACATGAGATATCACCAATGATGCTGACAGCAACCATGCATAATTGGAATTTTCATGTGACTTGAGGGTGTTACGATTTCTTCATTTTCTCTATCCTATCAGCTCACTCATTGTATGATTTCCTTCTCCCTTTTTCATTGGACTCATTATGACTCCACTTCTTCTTTACCATTTCTGTCTACATAGCCTTGACTGCACATAGCTGCATAAGTAGCTCTACTTGTACACATATAGTAAATCACAGCTTGGGCTGTGCTAGGTAGTTTCTAGTATAAATACCCCATGTATAGTATGATAGCAGCAGTCTTATCCATTTGTTCTCCTCTTGCTCTAGGCTTGAGTTTGAATTAAGGGTACTGCTCCACTCTCACTCTCATCCACTTGCTTTAGGCTTGATGATAGCCTTAAAGCCTTGAACACTGGTCATTGTTGTCATTGTCTTGCCCTCAAGCATCACGACTCAACCTAGGTCATTACAGAGGGCAGTGTATGGATATGGTAGGAACACCTGGATATGTGATGAAAACCCTCCTTTAAGAGCTACACACAAGAACAACATTAGCCACATAGGGATGGAAGATGAATAACACCAACACTTGCCAGAATGCCAATGACCCAATGACCAAGAATGCATTCTTGAGAACTGTTGATGTCTTCCTGGCTGCTTGGATGAGTTCAAGGATAATAGTCATGATATGATTTGCCATTGATTGAATACTCTTAATAAATTGGCAAACAATGCACTGTGCAGCAGCTGGTCAAATCCCAGTATATAACAATCACAAAGGATGACTTATGATGACAATGCCACACAGATTACTCTGCAGCTGTTCCAATTGTTGTGGTCACCAACACCAATAATTTGGTTCTAGATGCACAATAAGGTCCATGGCAGGAGGAATATCACAGATCTGCATTGCCAGTAGCTATTCCATGCAAATGAGAATGGTGATCAAATTTTTTTGAACAACTGGGATTACATCAGCACCAGCATGCATGACACAGGCAATGGCTTCATAGGCTGAAGTTCAAAAATTGGCTTTATTAGTTGTTCTAATGGAGTTGTAAATGAACTGTAACATGGTGTTGCAAGAGTACCCACATCTCTATAATACAAATGAGGGCATGATGGATAGTTTGCAATTCCTTGTTTTCCCTTTCCTCCTCAAGGCATCCAACTTGTTCTGTGAGGTTTATCAAAGCCCAGCAGCAATTAGTCATGATCCTGACCCATTAGGTCTTAGCTACACCTGCTCACCTATACATCCCTCCCTGAACCCCTGGGACAAATGAGTCTTACATTCACACCCACATTTCCTTGATTATCCTTGGTTCTACCTAGGATACTCTACTACACACTATATATTTTTTACAATGGATTATATGAAAAATGCAATGCTAACCCAGATTGCAGCTGCCAATCTGCTGCCATAAGAAGCAACTCTACCATGATATGTACTATCCACAGCTGGGATGCTTTTTGTGTCCACAAGGGGATGTTGAGGAGTATGATGCATCAGTCATCAAGAGAGTTCCAGCAAACATCAAGCAGTGAAATTATCTAAGAACCATGCATGGGAAATCTGACTCAGCACTTCTAAGTTATGTGTCATATCCCATAATTTTGACAAGTCCAACTCTGATGTTCTGGATTCAACTCCGGACTCAACAACACAAACTCTGGACTGTTTCATGTTATAGTATATTCTTTCACTTCCGGACTTGTATATCCATCTCACTCTTACATTCATCTCCATTCCTCATTACTCATCTTTGTTCCATTTTTGTACTAGTTCCGCTCATACATACCTCTGAACCTGTGCCTCGCTTAGGAGCACAGCTCCAGCCTTTCGCCACTCCAGCTTCCGCCTTACTAATCACTTAGCCTCTCATCACTACAACTCCGTTACTAATGCTATGTCTGTGCTTTGTATATAAACCCTCCATACCAAGCCATGTAACTTGAGTTCGAATATCAATTATTACCAACTCCTCCTGTCTGAAGTCTTGAGGACTTCCTACTCCCTCTTGTCCACTCACAGACTTAGTCTTCCTTGGACTTAGGTCTTGCCCCTCCGGACATTTGAACCTCCGCTCTTCCGAAATCCAGGACCAACTCTGACAAGAGCATACCACATATGGTGAAGCCAAAGTCCCATCTACACTCTAACACTCTGGAGTTCCAGAGTTAGACTTGGAGTTGAACCGGTCTTAACATTATGAGTCAATATCTTCTTCTGAGAGCACTAACTGATCCTGCTTTGACAGTCACCTTGTATTTTTGCTTGTATTCACCTGAAGCATCCAAGTTCAAGTTGTCACTTGCCATTTAGTCTCAACTCCCAATGTCAATCAAGTCAATACTCACCAGCACTGCCAATCCCATTGTTTAAATGCTTCATGTTTTTCTAGTCACCACATTGTATGCTCATGTCTTTTTAGATTGTTGCTGTTACCTTTCATCCCATAGTCACTTCCACATTGCATCTGAGTCTATCACACTTCAAACAGCATCACTTTCATACTCTACACTTGCCAGTTGCATCACATGACACTTTCATCACTTTTGCACTTCACTGGCATGCTTTCTCACTCATATATCATTGCTTTCTTGCATTTTCCCACCTTGCATATGGGATGCTATGATTATGGTATTACTTTCAGAATACTGTACTATGTATTATTGTATACTGTGATTGTGGCTAATGTTATATGGCCTCACATGGCCATTTATACCTGGTATCATCCTATGTGTGTTACGATACAGACGTGGCGTGTCTTTTTCTTTCCTTTCTTGTCCTTGACTTGTTGTGACTCACACCTATGCCGGCCCTAGACCCTTATTGATGATGCGTCCTTTCCTCCGCAGGCCTGTTGCTGCGCACCCACATTTGTTTCCTTTTTCGTCATCATACGATTCTCACTCTATTTCCCATTTGCTCTCATATCGTACAATTCTCTTTCTCTTTTCTGATTCGCTCCTCATGATCGTTCCACTTTCCTCTTTCGTCATTGTACCATACACGGACTTGGTCCGTGCACCATTCCCAACCCTATATAAAGGGTAGTAGCTGTACTTGTATTCCCTAAGCTAGTTCTACGCAATTCACTGTTGCTTGACACTAGTCCAGACCTAGGGTTAGGTCTGAGTATCTCTTTGCTCCAGCATCGTCAAGGTTGACTTTGCTCTCGCTTCATCGTTACTCTTCGCACACGGTTGCGCAGTTGTCCTTAGTCGCTGTCCGCACATGTCTGCGCCGTTCCAACTAGTTCACACTCGGTAGCGTAACAAAAGAACTAGCTTCTCCATTCGCCCCAGCTATCTCGCTGACAGGCATACCCCCTCATCACTACGTCCTACGAAATCTCTTGGGAAGATCGCCAACGCGCTAAGCGTGCCACCACCTGCCGCCTAGCAGGAGAGGCTATTGAGAATCCCCTTCTCGCCCCTCGCCGCAAGACTCCCACGCCACTCTCGACCCCCATCATAGCTGCCCTATCCCTCGCCACCTCCTCCTCTTCACAGGTTCCCCCTCCCACTTCTAGCAGTGCTACCACAGGCTTCGATTGGATAATCCGAGACCTTACTCCCATTCCTTCTCCCGTCGCCACATCCAACCCACTTCCCGCTTTCACAGGACTTCACATCTCGATCCCACCACCAATCCCACCTCCATCTCCCTCTGACAGCTCTTCATCAGTGCATACCCCTATGGCTGATCCACGACCCACGGAATACAAGGCAGGGCTGCCTTCTGACTTCTCCGGCATGTCCGATGACACTCGCCGATGGATACTTGCGATGGAATCCTACTTCCGTCTGAACGCCGACATCTACCAGGATGGTAACATTATGGCATTGGTAACGCTCAACAAGATGAGCAAAGGTGACGGTGCTGACTTCGCTGAAGGTTGGTACGACAAGATAAACAAAGCGGAGGCTGGAGTGCCAGTGCACTTTGCAGCATTAAAGGAAGACTTCCTTACTACGTTCTATCCCGCTGACATGAAGACGCAGGCAAAAGAGAAGCTTGCTAAGCTCAGGATGAGCCGAGACCCTAAAGAGACTGGGTCATTTAGTTCCTACGTGCAGCAATTCAAGACTGTGGCAGGCAAGTCCGGTTTTAAGACGGATGACTACGCCTTGGTGGAACTGTTCATTAAGGGTCTTGATCCGAAGATCTTGACCATGGTAATCTCACAGGCGGTAGTACCCGAAACACTAACCGCATGGGTCAAGGATGCCTCTAAGTTTCACGGGCACCTTCTTCACATCTGAGGACTGGGGAGTGGAAGTAGAGATGACGGCAACATATCTCGAAAGTCCCCCCGGGATCCTTTCGCTATGGATGTTGACGCAGTACGACTCACCCCGATCGAGAGAGCGAGGCACATCAGAGAAAACAGATGCTTCGTATGTCACAAGCAGGGATGTTCTACCAGGAACCATCCGCGAACCGGTGGAGGAAGGCCTCCAAGACAACAGTACGCCCCATGACCGGGCAAAACGCAGGTATGCGTTGCCGAGGCTCCTATGCCTCCACCATATGCCACAGGACCCAGCTCCCAAGTTGCGCTATACGTCAAAAAGTTAAAAGCGCAAGGGAAGTCGCAGGAAGAGGTACTTCGAGTCCTCAAAGCGTGTTTTAACAAAGACCAAGGGGAAACCTCTGAGCCAGAAGAAGAACCCACTCAAGTCTCCGCCCTTGATACAAAGGGAGCCCCCACTCCCGAACAGGATTTTTAGTCAGGAGGAAAGACAAGTCGACGTCTTCGCCTCCTTCTCATAGACTCGCTCATGTAACTGTAACAAGTACTCAGGCCAAATCCCTACTCATTGCCGTTTCTCTCTCGAGGCCTGAGGGAGCAGTCTTCGTCAACACCACCACTCTCATCAACTGTGGAGCAACCGGAAACTTTGTGGATAGAGACCACGCTAAGTGGAACGGATACCCGCTTATAAAACTGAAGACTCCGATACAGGCCTATAACATAGATGGCTCACCAAATCAGGCCGGGATCATTCAACACAAGACCCGCCTTACCATCAGGATCGCAGGAACGACAGAGGAACAAGAATTCCTCGTCTTAAATTGCAGGAAAGAAAACATGATCCTTGGAATGCTTCGAGAGATCAACCTGAAGATCGACTGGGCAACCGGGAAGGTAACCATTCCTTCCTTACCTGCCACGACCCCATCCCCATGCAACACGCTCGACGCTATGCATTCGCCCGTCTCCACAAGTTGAACGATTCCTTGCCAATGCAACGAGCCAGAAAGTTCGCCGCTGCAAGGCGGAAGACCATCGAACCGGATGAAACCCGGTATCTCTTACGCTATCTTGGTCTAGACCCCGATAACAAGGTAGCACAATGGTGGGAAGAGCGGTATTCCCCTTTGCCACCCACCGTTCACGTGTGGAAGATGACGATTGCCACCGAAATCGCCCAACACTTCGCCAAACCCGAAGTGAAACTCCCCCCCCAGTACCAGTCGTTCGCCGACGTCTTCGCTGAACCCAAGGACGGCGTCCTACCTCCATCACGACCCTTTGACCATGCCATTGAACTCGGACCTGAGTTCACTCCAAAGATCGCTAAAACCTACCCGCTTAACCATGCCGAACAGAACACGTGTAAGGATTTTATCGACGAACATTTGAAGAGTGGGAAGATTTCCCCCTCTAAATCCCCACAAGCATCCCCTTTCTTCTTCGTGTCGAAGAAAGATGGCTCCCTTCGCCCATGTCAGGACTATCGGTACCTGAACTTTCACACCGTGAAGAACGCCTACCCTCTCCCTAGGATCCAAGACCTCACTGACAAGTTGAAGGGATCTAAGGTGTTCACCAAGTTCGACGTTCGTTGGGGATACAACAACGTCCTGATCAAGCCGGAAGACCGCTGGAAGGCCGCCTTCATCACCCCCTTTGGACTCTTTGAGCCAAATGTCATGTTCTTCGGGCTGTGCGGCTCTCCTCCTACATTCCAAGCCCTTATGAACCACATCTTCGCCGACTGCATAGCTGAAGGATGGCTTATCGTATACATGGATGACATCCTGATCCACTCATCCCATCAGAAAGACCATGATGAGTGAACAGCTAAAGTCCTGGAACGCCTCCACAGCAATGATATGCACCTCAAGCTCTCAAAGTGTACGTTCGATGCCCGAGAAGTCGAGTATCTTGGCATGATCCTATCCGAGGATCAAATGGCCCTTGACCCTGTAAAACTCCAGGCCATCAGCGAATGGCAACCTCCCAAATCTGTCAAAGCAGTCCGATCGTTTATCAGATTCTACAACTTCTACCGGAAGTTCATCCCTGACTTCTCGCTCATCACTCGCCCCCTCCATGACCTGACAAAGAAGGGCGCCGCATGGGAATGGACCGATGAATGCAACGTTGCTTTTGGTCTTCTCAAAGCTGCCTTTTTGAAGTGGCCTATCCTCTCTCTTCCCGACGTCACCAAACCCTTCACTGTGATGACCAACGCCTCTCTCACCGCATCTGGCAGTGTCCTCATGCAGGCCGATGGGAACGGGGATCTCCACCCCTGCGCCTACTTCTCCCACACCTTTTCCCCGGCGGAACGGAACTACAATATCTATGATCGTGAGCTCCTCACCGTCATGCATGCCCTCGAGGAGTGGTGCCAATACTAGTACCTCTGTGGCACCGGCCACCCCGTCACCATGCTCACCAACCACAAGAACCTCACGTTCTTCCATTCCCCTCAGAAACTCTCCCGAAGGCAAGCTCGCTGGAAGATGTATCTCCAGGACTTTGACCTCACATTCTCCCACCTCCCCGGAACCATGATGGGACCGGCTGACGCCCTCTCCCGGAAAGATGACATAGATTTTTTGTGCAACAACACTGACGTCACTCTTCTCCCGGATGACCTTTTTGTTCGGGCCCTCGATGCCGACATTCTCCGGAACCTCCGTGCCTCCTCCGCCAATGACCCAGTTGTCGAGCACGCCCTTCATACCATCACTGCCGAGCAAACCCCCATCCAATGTGATTCCCTGGCCGATTGGTCGTTCCACAACGACTGTCTCTATTACAAGGGTCATCTCTATGTTCCAGAACCCAGTCGTCTCTCCCTCGTTCGTCACTCCCACAAATCCCCCCATGGTGGTCATGGCGGTGTTTTCCGTACCCAGAACCTTCTCACCCGGGACTACTGGTGGCCCAGGATGAACACTTTTGTCCGTCGCTTTGTTGGTGGCTGTGCCGTTTGCCAAGCCACCAAGGTCAATACTCACCCCACCGTTCCCCCCCTTACCCCGTTACCATCCACCGCGACCCGTCCCTTCCAACAGATCTCCGTTGATCTGATCACCTCCCTCCCTCTGTCCACCAGTTTCGACTCTGTCATGGTCATGGTCGACCATGGGCTTACGAAGGGGGTAATTTACATCCCCTGTTCCAAAAACATCGACACAGCCAGTGTCGCCGCACTATTTTTCAAACACGTCTTCCCCAGGTTTGGTCTACACGACCAGTGCATCTCTGATCGCGGCCCCCAGTTTGCTTCTGCCTTCGCCCTTGAACTCGCCCACCTACTCCAGTACGACCTAGCCCTCTCCTCTGCCTACCATCCACAGACTGACGGCGAAACCAAACGAGTCAACCAAGAACTTGAGACCTACCTTTGCATCTTTTGCGCTGGAAACCAACACTCATGGTCTTCCCTCCTCCCGATGGCTGAATTCTCCCACAACTCCGCAGTCCACTCTTCCACCGGCAAATCCCCTTTCTCCTTAATGATGGGTTTTGAACCCCACTCTTATCCCCCAATTGGCAAAACCTTCCTCCTGGCATTGGAAAAACGCCTCTTGGATCTCACGGAAGCCCGCCTGGAAGCCTCAGCCGCCCATGAAAAGACCACGAGGATGATGAAAGAATGAGTTTCCGCCCGCTTCATACCTTGGAAGGTCGGAGATAAAGTGTGGCTAGAAGGAAAGAACCTTTACCTCAACTATCCTTCCAAGAAGCTCGGACCCAAATGAGAAGGTCCATTTGAAATTGAACAAGTTCTCTCTCCTGTCTCGTACCGCCTTCGCCTCCCCGCTACGTGGAAGATCCACAATGTCTTCCATGCTTCTCTCCTATCGTCCTATCGGGAGACTGCGGAACATGGTCCGAATTTCGTTGATCCTCCCCCTGACCTTATAGATGGCGAAGAAGAATATGAGATCGCCGAGATCCTCACCCACCACGGATCCAAAACACGGCGACAATACCTTATCTCGTGGAAAGGATACTCGGCCGCTGAGAACACCTGGGAAACCAAAGCAAATCTCACGCATGCGCAGCACGTTTTAAAAGAGTACTGGAGGCGAAACCCCTCCAACTAGCCATGCAGTTCTCCCTTGACTTCTCCACCGCTGAAATGCTGTTCGTCATCGCCGCCGCTTTCCTCTACTATCTGTTTCGCCTTGCACCGCCCATCCGACCTGTCATCCTTCGTGTCGCCAACACGGAGATCACCCTCATCCCGCCGACGTCCATCCGCACCCCCACCTACCGTTACGAATCAGGCCAAGCCGACTCATGGGCAGCCCCTGACGCGTGGGACAATAATCAAAGTGGAGATTGGAGCTGACTGCACCGTTTCAAACGGCCCATTTATATCCTCCTCCCTTGCCGTCCCCCTCTCTCCCCAGAACCACCACCACCACCACCATGCCCCCCACTCGCACTCGTGACCACCACCGACAAGCCGTACTTTACCCCCGCTCCCATCTCCTTCCCCAACACCTCCGTTTTGCCTTTCATGCCACCATCCTGGGCAACCAATTCTTTATGTACACCATAGAGGACTCGGAACCTTTTACCCGAAACAATTCCCTGAGCGACCTACTCATCATCTACCGCCACCTCCTCACACAGGACGTTCTTCACCAACACTGCCCTCTTCCCCCTCTCATGTTTACCGCCCTCCAGACCACCCTCTCTGTCGAAGCTTGACACACCCTCCTGGAACTCATGCATCGCAACGGACTCTCCGACGCCATTGACACCCTCTGTCCGGATTCGATTCGCCCCATCCTCATTCCCCTCATCCGCTCCCTCTCTCCTGACCAGCGATGAACATACTTTGCTCAGGACCCGGTTGAGCTCACGTTGTTCCTGATGGAGCCGGTGGAACGGATCTCCCTGACCCAGGAGCACACCTACCCGTTGCTCAACGGAAGCAGTATCTCAGTTCCAAACTTCGAGCCTTCGCCTCCTTTTGCTCCCGTCTCCTCTCCCCTCAATGACACTTCGGCCCCTGCGGATCAATTCCCCTCTCCCATTCTTCCTGCGTGCGAACGTCCCCCTACCCCATCCCCCTTTCCACGTCGCACACGCCATTCATCTTCTGGAGCCAAGGTTTTCCTCACTGCCAAGGATAAGGAGATCGCCCAACAACAGGCTCAGTCCGCTCGCCCCCTCACTGCTGTCGCCTCTTCTTCCACCATCGTCCAATCTGAGTCCCCCGACGAGGAAGATTTCTGACTGGGTTTCGAGGACGCCCTCCACCTGGTCTATAGAGGTGCTTGAGGTTAAGCACCTAGGTAGAGACAGGGTAATGTTATGATATGGACGTGGCATGTCTTTTTCTTTCCTTTCTCGTCCTTGACTCGTTGTGACTCACACCTATGCCGGCCCTAGACCCTTATTGATGATGCGTCCTTTCCTCCGCAGGCCTGTTGCTGTGCACCCACATTTGTTTCCTTTTTCGTCATCATACGATTCTCACTCTATTTCCCATTTGCTCTCGTATCGTACAATTCTCTTTCTCTTTTCCGATTCACTCCTCATGATTGTTCCACTTTCCTCTTTCATCGTTGTACCATACACGGACTTGGTCTGTGTGCCATTCCCAACCCTATATAAAGGGTAGTAGCTGTACTTGTATTCCCTAAGCTAGTTCTACGCAATTCACCGTTGCTTGACACTAGTCCAGACCTAGGGTTAGGTCTGAGTATCTCTTTGCTCCAGCATCGTCAAGGTTGACTTTGCTCTCGCTTCATCGTTACTCTTCGCGCACGGTTGCGCAGTTGTCCTTAGTCGCTGTTCGCGCATGTCTGCGCCGTTCCAACTAGTTCATGCTCAGTAGCGTAACAATGTGAGCTTGCAAGGCAAAAATGGCCTGGTATCATATATCACCTTGCAAAGCTATCCTACAAATACCTACTAGTAGCAACTTTGGCTGACAATGATTAGATAGATGTACTGTGGGCCACTCTCATGGTTTACTCAATCACTTATTTCAAAATTGTCCTGCATGTTTTCCAGCTCCAAGCCTCACTCTTGATCTTGCATGGGCAAGATACCATCATCATGGCTGGGATAGGCAGCAGAAAAACACTGTGTCTGATTATACCACATCTGCTCCAGCCAGATTCAATCTTTATCATGGTTTCATCACTCAAACAACTCCAAGCTACTCAGGTATGACTGAAACTGCCAATCAATTGCATTTTCTCCATTCCAGCTGGTGTCTAAGTGTGAGAAGTATGGAATCAAGATCACAATTAATGAGGATACTCCAAGGGATTAAGGACTTTGGAAGGTAAGCTGAGGGCTTGGATCCTTGGCTCTTGTGGGGCCTGAAAATTGCAAGTCTATACAACAGAGGGATTTCCAGCATCTAATCATATCACCTGAGCAGCTTGCCAGTGCAATGGCCATTTTTCACAACTGGCTACTCTACTACACCAGGAAAAGTCCTTTCAAGAGAAGATTAGCCATGTTCACATCAATAAAGCATACTATATCAATACTGCTGGTCACTCACACCATGGAGAGGCAGCATTCCATCACATATACAGTAAACTTGGCAGCTTTCAGCTCTTGCTCCCAAGAGAGACACCCTTTCTGCTATGCTCCCTTCACATATATTGTCCACTATTTGAAAGGATTCTGACCACCAGTTATTCAGCTCTCATCAAACCATCCTAATATCACCTATGCAACATTGCCCATAAGAGACTCAGGGAGATGATATATGTGTGTAGTATGCATATTTGACATCATTCATCTCATTGTAGACCTTTTGAGTCATAAGCTTGATTGCTCAGGATTCCATCCAAGCAAGAATTTGTGCTCTGCCAAAGTGATCTGTGTATAAGCAATCCAGAAGCTGAGAAAGCTTTCCATTTGGTTGTTCCTTTGTGTGGGCATAGATAGCATTTTGGTTTGCTGAAAGGCTCTTTGCTTTGGATCAAGAACAATAAGAAGTGCACTGAGAAGTGTCTTTCCTCTTCAGAACCCCTGGGATGAGTCATACTCACTTCCCACACTGACTATCTTTCTTATACTGGAACCTTCTTGAACTTCTTCACATTACTATTGAGTATGCACTATCCACTGGCAGGAATCCCCTTTGTGTGAAAGACCCCTTTGAACCCTCAAACATTAGAACTCTTCATGTTTTGCCTACCCCCAGGTAGTTGTAACAGATACAAGCACAATGGCAACAAGGGCAAGGACAACAGTGCTCAGGCTGTCAATGGCCATAGCAAAGAATAAGGGTGACACAAGGTCCAGGGGGACAGTGACACAAGGACAAGGGAAACCATATTGTCAATGGCAACAGCAAAGAATGAGGGTAATGGTGACACAAGGGCAAGAGTAACAGCATTGTTGTCATATGGCTACAGTGACAGTGAGGGCAAAGGACAACTTGAAGGGGGTAAAATAAGGGCAAGCATATTGTTGTATAGCAATGGCAACAGCAAAGGATAAGGGTGAGTGCAACTTGAATGAGTGAGGTAACATATGGGTAATGGCAACATAAAGTGGGGGTGAAGGTGACATGGGGCTTGAAGGCAAGTGAACTAAGGCTGGCAATACATCTTCAGATGGTGTTACACTAGACAACAAGAGAGGGATTAGTGTAGGGGAATGAGTACAACACAGGCAGGACATACAGAGTGGTAGGGTTGGCAATCTTGACTGGGCACATCAGCATTGTGCAACATGGGGCATGCCATAGTTTTCATGAATTCAAGTCAGGCTTGTGAGGTTTGAGAAGCTCAATTCCATGGCAAGTGGGTATAATAGAAAGGGGATAATGGTAATGAATGATGGTCATGGTTGGTGGTGAAAAATGAAAGCCAAGAAGCAATTGGTGGCAATGCATTGCATTTGTATTTGAAGTTCCTACTGTCTGAGTTTGAATTCCTTGGAATGGGTGTCAATGGTCATGCCTCAGATATCACTTGGAGACACAGATTACAATATTTACTAGTAAGCATAGTATATGATGAGATTTAGACAGCCTAAGTAATCTAGGTGGTGCAATCTTGCAGCTACTGACTTGGTGAGAAGTGGCAGCAGATCCAGTACTGAGGTTCTTTGTGTTACCAATGGACAGCTTTTTGAGGTCAACCTGAATGTTTGATGTGATGGTGATGGTGACAGAGCTGGTGCATGTATTATGGATGGATGTAGAAGGCTGCAAGTTTGTGGTGATGTCCATAGAAGAAAATGATGGAGTGGCTGCACAACATGAAAAAGCAAAGGGGTTGATGAGATTGGTAGTCATAGTGAATGCACCTGAAATTGACTCCAAACCAGATAGGCCAGGAATGGGAACAATGTTGCCAACGGTAGCAGGTGCAAGAGAAGTGGCTGCAGGAATGGCAGAAGTGCTAACCAGCTGAGGGTTTTGATCCTGATTATGAAAGGTTTGGTTAGGATTATCCATCTGTTCCAAAAGGTTATCTTCCCAGCTATGAGCCAGATTGACTACAGCACCTCCAGATAATACAATAGATCCTGGAGATGTGGAGTTGGTCCCCTGGCCAAAAATCTTGTAGTTGAAAAGATCCATGACCTCATTTGCTGTCATATCCTATCCTAACTCTGACCCTCTGGACCAACTCTGGACCTGACCTCTAAACTCTGTATTACTTAGACTCTATCTTACTCATACAATGCTCTCCATTATTAATGTGATGTCCATGCTTTATATATATAGTTCTCCATACATAGTCTCTAGCTTTAGCTTCAATATCAACTTAGACATTATCCTCTGGTCTTCCACACTCCAAATCTATCTTGCTCCTCTGCAATCTATCAAGTCCTAGCAACTTTGATTGACCTTTGACCATCTGCTTTGAAATCTGAGGCATGCAACCAAGCAAGGGGGCAGCACACAAGCAGAACCTAACACCCTTATCACTTCCATCAAGTCTTTAACAAATGATCTGTCACTAGCCACAAAATAGGTCTTGTCTGCATCAAGCTGCTAACAGATGATCTGTTCCTATCCAAAAGGTGGGTCTTGTTACTTCTATCAAGTCTCCAACAAATGATCTATGACTAGCTACAAAATAGATTTTGTCACATGCATCAAGTTGCTAACAGGTGATCTATTCCTTATCCAAAAGGTTGGTCTTGTTACTTCTATCAAATCTCCAACAAATAATCTGTTCCTATCCAAAAGATGAGTCTTGTCACTTTCATCAAGTCTCCAACAAATTATATGTCACTAGCTACAAAATAGGTCTTGTCACATGCATCAAGTTGCTAACAGGTGATCTGTTCCTATCCAAAAGATTGGTCTTGTCATTTCCATCAAGTCACTGATAGATGATCTATCTCTAGCTACAAGATTGGTCTTGTCACATGTATCAATTCTCCAACAGATGATCTGTGCATATTTACAAGATCAATCTTATCAACATGCTCTATCTAATATAAAGATGTGCTTTATCAGTCATAACTGTGGTAACCTAGGATGCTGCATATCCACTTGCCCTTGCTAGTAGACAACCCATATACCATGCCACATCATCAAATAATCAAAATCGACCAAGATAGATTATAATATCAAAGCACCAACAAATAATTAACTAAACTGATGGTAATATGCAAAGTGGATCTACCTATGGCCACCATAACAGTAGTTTCCAACTGCCTGGCTGAGATCAAGCTCCCAAGTTATCACTAATCACTGTCCATGGCTGCTGTGAAACCATGACCACTAGCAAGAGGCCTGGAAATGGCATTGGGAGCTGTAGCAGGATTAGCAGCCCTCAATGCTACTCACCTGTGATAGATCATGCTTAATGCACTGTTCTCTGAAGGCAACAATGCACATTCCATGTTGCTTGAGAAGAATTGCCTACAAAAATATAAGTTGATGTATTTTATATGTTAAGAATTTGTAACTTACCTTTTCCACCACTACAAAAGTTGCTCAACTTTATCTTTCTCATCTGGGTCATGAAGGAGTTTGAGGATACTATTGTAAAAATATTCTGAGTTAGTGAAGAGATTCATGCATGAAAATACATGGGCTGAAGACAAGGCAAAACAAGCCTAGCAAATTGTCAGCTGTGAGCAGACCTTACAAGTAAGGAAAAAAACTAAAGCTTACTTGAGTCACTATGTAAGCAATCAAGGCTTTTGTGACAGCAATCATGCTGTGAATTCAAGCATTGCAAGAATGTGTCACCTTCAGCTTACCAATATTGATGAAACTCAGAGAAGTAAAAAATGTAAATGCCTGTGGTGAAACATCCAGATCATGTGTGGGCAAATGTACAACATCAAAATACCAGAATTCAAATTCCACTGTGAAGCATGTCGAGCAGAGCATAGATGTGTGAGGGAAGGCCACCAGACTTACCTGGGTGGTTGAGATGAGCACAGAATGTGGGAGTAGACAAAGAAACTTGTTCTATTACATCAGGGAGGATTCCCTGGTATATATACTGTATCCTAAGCATCTAAGCGATCCCCAGTGGGTATGTGAAGACCTTGCAGTATATGCATGTCTTATTACATAAGGTCCGGTGTGTGTCTGGTAGGTATGGACCAGGACCAATGTAAGTCCGGAGCGGACTGACTTCGGACATGCACGGACTATGTCCAGATGTCCTTTGTACTACTACTAGTCTAATAGGGGCGTATGTACTAGGTACCCTACTTATCTATTCGACACTCCCCCTTGCTAAGTGCATGGTAAGCACGCAAGCGGAATAGGAATGGGATTAGGAAGATTGTCTGTTTGAGTAAAACTCGAGTCCAAGTTAGGATCAGAACTTCTCAAACTTGGTGCATCCTAGGTTCTTAGTGAACATATCCGCCAGGTTATCGGATCCATTAATAAACTCGATCGTGACTTTCTCGGATGCTACGACCTCTCAGATGTAGTGGAATCGGATGTCGATATGTTTAGATCAGGATTCAGTTATGGGGTTGGAAGCCATAAAGATAGATCCTTGATTATCTCTGGCGATCGGAATTGGATGTAAGTCATATCCGAGTTCCTCTAGGAGTGAGCAGATCCATATGGTCTGTCTAGAGCAATTGCTCAGGGCCATGTATTCCACCTTCGTGGATGAAAGGGCAACTGTAGGCTGGGCATGTGACCTCCAGCTGAATATTCTGTTGGCCAGTTTAAGATAGTATCCAGTCTGAGACCAGCAGGTTACTGGATCAGATGCCCAATTGGAGTCGGTGCAAGCAGTAATGCCAAGTCCAGATGATCCATTGTAGACTAACGCATAGTTTTTCATTCCGATGAGATATCAGAGGATATGTAGCGCTTTGTCCAGGTGTTCCTGTGACGGGTTTGCACAATGACAGGAGAGCATCATCACGGCATAGGATATGTCTGGTCTTGTTCCGAGCATGATGTATAGGAGTGACCCTATGACAGACTGAAAGCGGGATCTCCATGTCGGATTGACAGGCTTGCTGTTCAGTCGAGGATAGTAGCCTTCAGAGAGTGGGATATGAGCCGTGTGCACATTTTTCATATCACAGCGATTGTTATGATATGGATGTGGCGTGTCTCTTTTCTTCCCTTTTTCATCCTTGACTCATTGTGACTCACACCTATGCCTGCCCTAGACTCTTATCAATGACGCATCCTTTCCTCCGCAGGCCTGTTGCTGCGCATTCACATTTGTTTCCTTTTTTGTCATCATACGATTCCTTTCTTTTTATGGTTTGCTGCTTGTTATCGTTCCACTTTCCAAACTTGTCGATTGTACTATACATGGATCTGATCTGTGCGCCATTCCCAACCCTATATAAAGGGTAGTAGCTGTACTTGTATTCCTTAAGCTAGTTCTACGCAATTCACTGTTGCTTGACACTAGTCCAGGCCTAAAGGTTAGGTCTGAGTATCTCTTCGCTCCAGCATCGTCAGGGTTGACTTCGCTTTCGCTTCATTGTTACCCTTTGTGCACGGTTGTGCAGTTGTCCAGGTTGCTGTCCGCGCACGTCTGTGCTTGTCCAACTAGTTCACACTCGGTAGCGTAACAAAAGAACTAGCTTCTCCCTTCACCCCAGCTATCTCGCTGTCGGGCCCACCCCCTCATCACTACGTCCTACAAAATCTCTTGGGAAGATCGCCAATGTGCTAAGTGTGCCGCCACCCGCCGTTTAGCAGGAGAGGCTATTGAGAATCCCCTTCTCGCCCCTCGCCGCAAGACTCCCACGCCACTCTCAACTCCCACCATAGCTGCCCTACCCCTCACCACTTCCTCCTCTTCACAGGTCCCTCTCCCCACCTCTAGCAGCACCCCTGCAGGCTCCGATTGGATAATCCAAGACCTCACTCCCATCCTTTCTCCTGTCGCCACACCAAACCCGCTCCCCTCTTTCACAGGACTTCACATCTCGATCCCACCACCGATCCCACCTCCCTCTCCCTCTGACAGCTCTTTGTCTGCCCATACCCCCATGGCTGACCCACGATCCACAGAATACAAGGCAGGGTTGCCTTCTGACTTCTCCGGCATGCCCGAGGACGCCCGCTGATGGATACTTGCAATGGAATCCTACTTCTGTCTGAATGCCAACATTTACCAGGATGGTAACCTCATGGCATTGGTGACACTCAACAAGATGAGCAAAGGTGACAGTGCCGACTTTGCTGAAGGTTGGTATGATAAGATAAACAAAGCAGAGGCTGGCATGCCAGTGCACTTTGCAGCAATGAAGGAAGATTTCCTTACCACGTTCTATCCTGCTGACATGAAGACGCAGGCAAAACAGATGCTTGCAAAGCTCAGGATGAGCTGGGACCCTAAAGAGACTGGGTCGTTCAGTTCTTATGTGCAGAAATTCAAGACTGCGGCAGGAAAATCAGGCTTCAAGGCGGACGACTACGCCTTGGTAGAATTGTTCATCGGAGGTCTTGATCCAAAGATCTTGACCATGGTAATCTCACAGGCGGTCATACCTGAGACACTGACCGCTTGGATCAAGGATGCCTCTAAGTTCCATGGGCACCTTCTTCACATCCGAGGACTGGGGAGTGGAAGTAGAGATGACGGAAACGTATCTCGAAAGTCCCCCCAGGATCCTTATGCAATGGATGTTGACGCAGTGCAACTTACTCCGATTGAACAGGCAAGGCACATCAGAGAGAATAGGTGCTTCGTATGTCATAAGCAGGGATGTTCTACTAGGAATCATCCGAAAGCTGGTGGAGGAAGGCCTCCAAAGCAACAGTACACCCAACGACCGGGCAAAGCGCAGGTATGTGCCGCGGAAGCTCCTATGCCTCCACCATACGCTGCAGGATCAAACTCTCAACTTGCTCTGTACGTCGAGAAGTTGAAGACACAAGGAAAGTCACAGGAAGAGGTACTTCGAGTCCTCGAGGCCTGCTTTGACAAAGACCAAGGAGAGATCTCTGAGCCAGAAGAAGAACCCGCTCAAGTCTCCGCCCTCGACACCAAGATTCTGGAGACCATCGTCCCTAAACAGGATTTTTAGTCAGGAGGAAAGACAAGTCGACGTCTTTGCCTCCTTCCCATAGGCTTGCTCATGTAACTGTAACAAGTACTCAGGCCAAATCCCTACTCATTGCCATTTCTCTCTCGAGGCCTGAGGGAGCAGTCTTCGTCAACACCACCGCTCTCATCGACTGTGGAGCAACCGGAAACTTCATGGATAGAGACCATGCTAAGCAGAACGGATACCCGCTTATAAAACTAAAGACTCCAATACAAGCCTACAATGTGGACAGCTCTCTGAACCAGGCCGGGATCATTCGACACAAGACCCACCTTACCATCAGGATCGCAGGAACGACAGAGGAACGAGAATTCCTTGTCCTAAACTGTGGAAAAGAAAATGTGATCCTCGGGATGCCATGGCTACGAGAGATCAATCCGAAAATCGACTGGGCCACTGGGAAGGTAATGATCCCTTCCCTGCCTGCTTACGACCCCATCCCCATGCAACGTGCCCAGCGTTACACATTCACTCGTCTCCGCAAACTACATGACTCCTTGCCGATTCAATGAGCTAAGAAGTTTGCCGCCGCTAGGAGAAAGACCCTAGAACTGGATGAAACCCGGTATCTCCTATGCTATCTTGGTTTGGACCCTGATAACAAGGTAGCACAATGGTGGGAAGAGCATTATTCCCCTTTGCCACCCACCGTTCATGTGCGGAAGATGATGATCACCACCGAAATCGCCCAACACTTCGCAAAACCCGAAGTAAAACTCCCCCCTCAGTATAACTCGTTCGCCGACGTCTTTGCCGAACCAAAGGACGGTGTCCTACCGCCGTCATGACCCTTTGACCATGCCATCGAACTCAGGCCAGAGTTCATCCCAAAAATCGCTAAAACCTACCTGCTCAACCCAGCTGAACAGAAAGCATGTAAGGATTTTATTGATAAACACTTGAAAAGTGGAAAGATCTCCCCTTCCAAGTCCCCGCAGGCTTCTCCTTTCTTCTTCGTGTCAAAGAAAGATGGTTCCCTCCGACTATGCCAGGATTACCAATACCTGAACTCCCACACCATCAAGAACACCTATCCCCTCCCATGCATCCAGGATCTCACTGATAAGTTGAAAGGATCCAAGGTCTTCACCAAGTTCAATGTCCAATGGGGATACAACAATGTTCTCATCAAGCCAGAAGACCGATGGAAGGCTGCCTTCATCACCCCATTTGGACTTTTTGAGCCCAATGTCATGTTCTTCAGACTGTGCGGATCCCCTCCTACGTTCCAAGCCCTCATGAATCACATCTTCGCCGACTGCATCGCCGAGGGTTGGTTAATCGTGTATATGGACAACATCCTTATCCACTCCACCAACCAAAAAGACCACGATGTCCACACCGCCAAGGTCCAGGACAACGACATGCATCTCAAGCTCTCCAAGTGCACGTTCAACGCTCGTGAGGTCAAATACCTGGGCATGATCCTATCTGAGGATCAAATGGCCCTCAATCCAGTAAAGCTCCAAGCCATCAGCGAATGGCAACCCCCCAAATCCGTCAAGGCAGTCCGATCGTTCATCGGATTCTGCAACTTCTACCAGAAGTTCATCCCTGACTTTTCACTCATCACCCACTGCATCCTCTCCACAACCTGACGAAGAAGGGAGCCACCTGGGAATGGTCGGACGAATGCAATGTCACCTTTGGTCTCCTCAAAGCCGCCTTCCTGAAGAGACCTGTCCTCACCCTTCCCAATGTCACCAAACCCTTCACGGTTATGACTGATGCCTCCCTCACCGCATCCAGCAGTGTTCTCATGCAAGCTGATGGCAATGGGGATCTCCACCCTTGCGCCTATTTCTCCCGCATCTTCTCCCTGGCGGAATGGAACTACGACATTTACGATCGTGAGCTTCTTGCCGTTATGCACGCCCTCAAGGAGTGGTGCCAATACCTCCATGGCACTGGCCACCCTGTCACCATGCTCACCGACCACAAGAATCTTACGTTCTTCCATTCCCCCCAGAAGCTCTCCCGTCGACAGGCTCAGTGAAAGATGTATCTCCAGGACTTCGACCTCACCTTCTCCCACCTTCCTGGCACTGCTATGGGTCCGGCAGATGCCCTCTCCCAGAAAGATGACGTAGATTTTTCGTGCGACAACGCTGATGTCACTCTTCTCCTGGACGACCTTTTTGTCCACACCCTTGATGCCGATATTCTCTGTGACCTCCATGTCTCCTCTGACTCTGATCCCGTTGTCAAGCGTGCCCTTCACTCCATGGCTGCCGAGCAGACCCCCATCCAACGCAACTCCCCAGCCGATTGGTCATTCCACAACGATTGCCTTTACTACAAGGGTCGTCTCTATGTCCCTGAGCCTGGCCGCCTCTCCCTTGTCCATCACACCCATGAGTCCCCACATGGGGGACACAGCGGTGTTTTCCGCACCCAGAACCTTCTCACCCAGGACTATTGGTGGCCTGGTATGAACACTTTCATCCGTTGTTTTGTTGGGGGCTGTGCCATCTGCCAGTCCACCAAGGTCAACACCCACCCCACTGTACCTCCCCTCACTCCGTTGGCCTCCTCCGTGACCCACCCCTTCCAGCAGATCTCCGTGGATCTCATCACCTCTCCCACTATCTGCTGGTTTTGACTCTGTCATGGTCGTGGTCGACCATGGGCTTATGAAAGGGGTAATTTACATTCCTTGCGCGAAAAGCATTGATGCCGCCGGCGTGGCTGCCCTCTTTTTCAAACACGTGTTTCCCAGATTCGGCCTCCACAACCGTTGCATTTCTGACCGAGGACCTCAGTTTGCATCGGCCTTCACCCTGGAGCTCGCCAGACTGCTGAAGTACGACCTCGCCCTCTCCTCCGCCTACCACCCACAAACTGACGGCGAAACGGAACGAGTCAACCAAGAACTCGAAACTTACCTCCACATCTTCTGTGCTGGAAATCAGCACTCCTGGTCATCCCTACTCCCCATGGCAGAATTCTCCCACAACTCCACCACCCACTCATCCACTGGCAAATCCCTGTTCTCCTTAATGATGGGTTTCGAACCCCGCTCTTCAAGTTATCCTCCAATCAGCAAAACCTTCGTCCCCGCCCTGGAGAAACGCCTCTCAGATCTCACGGATGTTACGATTTCATCCTTTCTCTCTCCTTTCATTGGCTAATGTATCGTATGATTCTCTTTCCATTTTCCATTCGCTCATCGTATGACTCCACTTTTTATACGAACAGCCTCGACTGCGCACGGCTATGTACGCAGCATAGCTCGTCCATACATAGTAGTACATAGCCTGGTCTGTGCTCGTTTCCTTCTAGTATTTAAACCCATGTAAAGTACATACATCGGCAGTCTTATCCATTTGTTCAAACCTCGTCTTAGACTTGAGTGCGAATTAAGGGTACTGCTCCCTATCATCTTCTACTCGCTTCGGACTTGACGATTAGTCTTGAAGCCTTGAACACTGGTCATTATTGTCTTGCCCTCGAGCGTTACGACTCTAAGTCTAGGTCGTTACACTTGGATAAGACTACCTACTTGAGCGCAAGACGTTGCCTCAGAAGATCTTACTCTACTCGCAAAGAAACGATATTCGCCCCCTCGATACGATACATCAGAAGACTTGCCCAGAACTAGGTTGAAAGATACTTAGTAGTAAGCAACGATGTCGAACCCCTTTAACATGGATGATCTCCGAGATGCACTAGTTGACGCTCTCAAGGAGAATGCTAAGAAAGAAGAAGAGACGGTCAAGAAGATCGCGGATCCCGGGAAATGGGACGGTGACAAGAAGAAGTTCCGTCTCTGGTGGACAAAGATACGACTTTGGGTTTCGGCGCAGAACTGGAAGTCAGACAAGGTGCTAGCTACGGCGGTTCTACTCCACCTCGAAGGAAAAGCCGAACCTTTCACCCAGTTGACGATGGAGAAGTACCTGGATCTGGAGATAAAGAAGAAGAAAGACTCCAATGATGTTCTAGGAGACGACGCTTGGCCCGATTGGCCTGACTTTCAGAAAGAAGTCACCAACTTCTTCCAGATCTCGACACTCGAATACCAGTCGTATCAAGAGCTGAAGGCTCTT
This sequence comes from Tylopilus microsporus, assembly GCA_038093755.1. NCBI lineage: Eukaryota > Fungi > Basidiomycota > Agaricomycetes > Boletales > Boletaceae > Tylopilus > Tylopilus microsporus. The sequence goes on along the minus strand of JBBPSU010000068.1, from coordinate 747 downwards.
CAACAAGGATCCATGCTTACGTCGGACTTCCTCCAAAAGTTCGATATACTCAAACGAGAAGCAAAGGTCTCTGAAGGAGAAGCGGCACATCTTCTCAAACAAGCCATTAGATTCGCCACTTATCAACAGGTTTCTCTCCACTGCGATATTGACGACGACGATTACGAGGAACTCTATAAACGATATGACGTCTATGGGAAAACATTGGAGAGGATCCATGAGGAAAGAGGAGCGGCCAGGACTGCTCAGAAACCCTATCGAGGGCAGTACCGTCCTTCCCAGGGTCAACAAGGGCAGAGCCAACCTCGCTTCACACCCACGGGATTACAACCGGGCCGCGGAGCCCCAATGGAGATAGGGATGCAGTACGCCGGTGATACCCGTACATGCTATAACTGCGGAGAAGTAGGGCACATCGCCCGAAATTGCAAAAAGCCGAAGAAGACCAACACGAGGTCTTCGGAACTCGCACCGGTTCAGCCACAGCCGGCGACAGGAGGGGGGTACGCTTCCCACAATGCCGCTTATGTAACGGCTGAAGCCGAGGCTTACTGGCGAGACAAGCTCGCAGTTGAAGCTAAACAACAGGAGGCTTTAAAAGGCCAATGATTGTGAACGACGAGGGTGTTCATGATCTCGTAGAATATACTGATGACGATTTTCCTGTATGCACGATAGGCTCTATTTTCGGGGCGTCTTCTAGAGGAAGCGCGGCGTCCAAAGACGTGCTTAATTCCCCTATGACTA
>JBBPSU010000067.1:0-27460 GCA_038093755.1 Tylopilus microsporus | reverse complement strand
GAGTAACTGGGAGGATCTGGGAGTAACTGGGCAGATTTGGAGATCAACTAGGATGATCTGGGAGTAACTGGGAGCAGTCTGGGAAAGTCTGGGATAGGCTAGGACAATTATAGGGGTGCTGGACAGTGCTGGACAGGTCTAGCCAGTTAGGTACCTTGCTGTCAGAGCTGGGAAAGTTGGAACTCTGTCCAGTACTGGCCAGACCTGTCTAGAGGGGGGTTGGTTTGCTGATGCTGCGATACGATGCGTGTGAGATCCTTGTGAAAGGAAGGAAAACAAATTTCCCGATGCTTACTGCCACGTTCTGAAAAGAATTTATTTCAGTCAGGTAGAGCTGACACTCCTTGTCCACCATACGTACGAGTTGTGAGGAATGTTGATCCTGATCTCTAAATGGTGCTGAAATGAAATGCTTTGTAAAGTGACAGATGTCTTTGGTTGGAACCATCGATTCTCTTCCGTCCCAAGCCACTCGTTTAAGCGAACCTCGAGCGCATCTAGCTTTTCCAATGGAGTACACCAAGCAACTTGCATCGTGAGCGACTCGACCATTTTCTGAGGATAATAGTCAGTCGAGTATTGTGATAAATACAGCAGCCACGTACGTCACTCCGGCGAAAGTTTGTTCTACATGCACTCTGATTAGCAAGTGATACGCCGAATCCATGAGTAGTGATGCACATAAACTTAGTGAAGAGTTGGCTGTTGGAGTAATAGGTCTCGGTGCCATCTGACCGAACGAACACTGTATGGTGGCGTGAGCATACAGAAAAGAACAACGATAGCCCATGGCATACGGCAAGTAATCCCATCTTCCTCTATAAGGTTCTCAGCTACGAGGATGTTAGCCCGACATTGTCAGTGTTCGCTAGCGGTGGCTTACTATCAACGAAGCACCGATCGCCCGTATCAAACGGACTAGAGCATCACGATCAACCTTGAAGAGTAAAATCAGAGTGGATAAGTCAACGCACTGCATCACAAAAAGAAGCATGATGGCGTCGAACACGTTGCTGGCTGTATTCTTGAAGATGAAACTCATTGCAATCCCCAGCATATAAATGATACTCAGCAAGTGAGTGATGGCGATGCCAAGCGCGCTCAGCGAGACGAAAAACAATATGATGAAGCCGAAGAACAGCAGGATTTAATCGAGCGATTTGAGAGCTACCCCAACATCACGCATACCTTGTGATAAGATTCATCGATGTAAATGCGTATGATGGTAGCCTTGATCTCAGATCGTGTAATGTCGCCGTTATTATCTTTATCGAATACGCGAAAAGCTTCTTGAGTTTCTTCAGGTGTAACAAATACGGGTCGGAAGTCCTCTTGTATTAGATAGGTCCTATGGTGATCACGGAGCGTCTTGTAAATAGCCCGAGCTATTCGCTGCCATGGGTAAAATGAGTCATCGCAACTATGCATGCGTAGAATCCAGACACACCTTGGCTTCTCTGGCCGAATTAAAACTGAACCTTAATCCACTCGGATCGTTGTCGTTGTCATTGTCGTTGTCACGCTTGATGTGATAAGCATCATGAAATACCGCCGATTTTATCGCTCGCGCTGCTAGCATAATTGGATTGTGCGATTGCCGGTAGGGTGCGTGTTTATCAACAGCATGCTTGCATGATGGTGGGTATTCACGAACCACATCTTGCTTTTCATGGTCGGGATTGAAAGCCGTCTTTGGACAACAAGGGCAAAAAGAGGCAGGGGCAAGGGCAGCTTCACGACATCCCTCTGGACTCGTCTAAATTGGTGAATAAAACTAAGGTTGAATACGCTATGCCCACCGCTAGACCAGGTGTGGTGTTGCTGGTGCTGGTGCTGTTGCTAAACGCTTATTCGGGGTTTATACCCGCGAAGCTTTTGGATGACGCGAAGACCGTGTTTAACTGCCTCAAGGCGTTCGCGATAAGCAGTTCAGTGGAAAGCGAAAGCTGCCAACTGAGATCAGCTTGACACGCAAGGGTTGATACACTCTTTTAACTACCCATAGCCTTGGATAGCATCCTTTGAGCGCTTACTACGAGGACTAGAAAGAAGAAGAATTCGATAACTTGAACAACCTATAGACATCATTTAGGTTCTTGTATCAGAAAAAAAGTGTGAAGACCCTCACAATGTCGATGTATGGAGCAAAACTGTGGCCGGGACTTCTGTTATTCAGCCCGAATATGTTCTGGAACAAGATGACCCAGCTGAGCCAGGCACTTGCAGCGTACAGCACGTACTTTATGGTATCTTTGATAGAATCATAAGTTCGAAGTAGGACTTGACCTGCTCGGGAACGTCACCCCATGAGATGGATACCAAGGTGCGTATTGATGCGGGTATGATATCTCCGATCATTGCAAGACCCCAGTATATGACGACATTAGCTGCTGCCCAGAAAAACCATGCTTCGATGTTGAGATCCACGTAGTGTCGATAACTGGTGGCTTGTGGCTTGTACCAGAGGAAGTGAACGAGCAGGGCAGGGGTGATCAGAATACCAGCCAGGAAGATCGAGCCAATCAAGGAATAAAACAAGATAGTGAGTGGCGTGATGCAATCAGTGAGGTTTATGCACAAAGAAAAAAACGGACGAACCGCCAGATGGTCCAGTGCCTGTAACGACCTAGACTTAGAGTCGTGACGCTCGAGGGCAAGACAACAAACGACCAGTTTTTAAGGCTTCAAGACTAATCGTCAAGTCCGAAGCGAGTAGATGAGGTTAGGGAGCGGTACCCTTAATTCGCACTCAAGTCTAAGACGAGGTTTGAACAAGTGGATAAGACTGCCGTTGTAGGTATTATACATGGGTTTAAATAGTGAGACGAAACGAGCACAGACCGAGCTGTGAACTACTACGTATGGTCGAGCGATGCTGCGTACATAGCCGTGCACAGTCGAGGCTGTACTTATAAGAAGGTGGAGTCATACAATGAGCGAATGGAAAAAGAAAAGAAGATCATACGATACGTTAGCCAATGAGAAGGGAGAGAAGGGATGAAGTCGTAACAGTGCCTCACCCTCACGCCCATTTGCTGTTTGAACTTTGCTTCTTTGTCGTCCAGGTCCTCGTCGCCACTCCAGTCTGAAATCCGGTTCTTCGTCGTCATCCTCGTCCATGCCTGCGAATGAAGGGACGCGATGGTCGAGTTTTGACCAAGTACTGTGATATTGCACTGAAGGTACGTGACCGATCGTTTCGGGGTAGTAAACAGTCGGTCCTGCAGACTGTTTGTGGTAGGTACCTGAAGTTTGGCTGCTCAACTTGCCGTGGACATTCGCAGGGGGCGTATCGTCTTCAGGCATTGTGGAGCTGGGTTGAGACAATGGTCGCGGGAATATTAACCAAGGTTTATTACACACATGTCAATGTGCCTACGTTATTCGGTTCCCGATTTGTCCAAGGAGATAATGCACGTTGCTGCAAAGCGTTTCAGTTTCAGAGCGCTGGTGAGGCCCGGGTCAGAATACCAACCTTCCTCTCAAAGCACAGATCGCACATTGGTCAGGTGGCTACTGATCGATGATTGATCAGGCCTCAACGAACCATACCATAGGTCGGTTGATATATGAGCGCTCAGCGCCCGCGCCGGCGGAGGTTAAACTCGCCTGATCAAGTGGATCGCCGATACACGACCAAGGTACACCGATCTCAATTTAATCATACCATCTCCTTATCGCCCTCGACGCCTTCCAACACCTCTTTTCTGCCAATGAATCATGGCGGCTGGCGTTTTAACGTGGCGCGTGCACGTTGTCACGGTCGGCTACATAATCAAAGCGTTCCGTTTGCTATATCTTCGCTTGTGCTACCGATAATCCTCAGACTTCGACCAAATTGCAGCCTCTGCGCTTTTGAGGGTGATCCACCTAGTCTTGTCTCATCTGCTCCAGGTCTCGCCTCCTCGGCTCGAGTCGTGCATCCTGGCTGTGTCCTCGGTCTTTGTGGCGTACACATCAACCCCATTCGTCGCGTTTTGCGTTACTCGTCTGTGAGCGGCATATCCTTGCAAGCGTACCTGATGCATCCGTGTCAATGCTACACACAGCGTTCTTCAACAGGACCTTGCCGACACGTGTCACCCTAACGGCATGTGGCATCGTCCACGTCTATTCGTGCTCTCCGCCGTGCACGCAGACCAGGTGTGCTCCTCCAGGCACGTATTGTGTTCATGTGTGCGGCTGAGCGACGTGTTCACCAGGGCATCCTTATCTTGCGTCAGTCAGCGCGAAGCAGAACGCTTCGTGTACGAGCTCTAAGCAGGATTAGTGCACTCTAGATGCACGCGATCGATCTAGTCGGATGTTCGTCATACTGCACCGGTCTCGCGAGGCTGACTGTATGCTTGTTTTCATCGCTATCCGAGTCACGCGGTGATGGGCCTACCCGGCGATTGCCGGACTATTCGTGCCTGAGACTCGGACTCGCAGAGAAAAGTGAGTCACGGATAGAAGTTTGAAGGGGCAGTGGTCTAGCACATTAAGAAACTCGAGCATCCTCCGGACCTGGTGTCGTGCTCGTTGGAAAAGGTGCTAGCATTCGATCTATTATGTAAATACTTATCTACTATCAAGTTTAGACGACTGTCACAACGTGCTAATCCCCTCCTTGTCGTGCGCGCGTTTGTTAGCGCACGAGCTTGCTCGCTCTGTCGGTGACAAGGGAGACGAAGCACGGTCAATAAGCGACCCTGATTGACTCGTAGCGTCCGACCAACATTACAGAGATCATCAGAAATCTATCTTGCGCGTGATGAGCCATGACGAAAAACCGAACGCAAGGTTCTGTGAACTTGGCATCGAGCAACAAAAGAAGACATAATGGTGTGCCCCGCACCCCGTACCTTATCGCGCACTGCGCGAGAAAAAAAGGCGTGCCGTCACACAAGTCACACCATTGGCACTGGGAAGTGCATCGGACATCCCGCACTAGTACTGGCATAAGGTAGGTACCCTAAGTCTAATTCAACAGGCCGGGAGCACCAGACAGTGCAGAGAAGACAAAAGCAGCGGATTGATAGGGTAAGGTTTTCCTTACTGAGTTCGAACAGAATAGACGGTATGATCACGTTCATCCTGTGTTACTGCCTAGCCAAGGAGCTCAAAGGTCGTTGAAAAGTCTGTACCCTACGTAGATAATGTCGGATGGATTGGCTATACTGTACATACGACATACACATTACCGCATGTTCAATCATACACTATACATCATCGGATACGTCTAACAAATAGTGAGAAAACGAAGCAGACGTACAAGCAGACAAAGACCTCTGACTGGCATGAGAACAAAGAAGGCGATCGCCGTCGATAGGAGACCGCGAAGCATTCATTTTGAGGTACGAGAAGGAGAGGAATGAAGTCTTCGATAAGAGATTCCGCAACGTTCGAGCATTCACTTCCTGATCCGGGTGTCCAATACCTAATCGGGGCGTGTTTTCCAAAAGTAGACCCGAATTCCGCAATGGGATCACATCGGTATAGTCGAACTCCGCTCGGCAACGCGGCAGGCCCGAGAATCGCGCACTAGGGTTAGCGGCCAGTCTGCCCCATTACATGTATTATCCACGTGCCACGAGTGATGACATCGTAGAATCATTCCAAACTCCGATCGGAGTCAATCGGCACCATCAGATGACCTCCGCACGGCCGAAGCGATGGTTTTTATTGTCCTCAAGGCCATGCCTCAAGGCCATGCCTCAAGGCCTCATGGTGGACAGTACACGCGTGCAAAGGTGATAGTTCCCTCACTGAGGTTCTTCCGTTTTATGTCATCTCGCGCATGCTAAACAAATGTCTCACCGCCCGCCGGATTTGTGCAACCCCAACCCGATTCATATCCGCTCCCCCATTCAGTATGACTCTGAGTCATGGCATCGCTACTGGCAGTGGTCCGGGGGATATCTGCTCGTACTCGGTTGGTCGCTGGGTCAATGCCAGGCCCGCTTCGCTGGAAATCAACCTTCAGGTTCACGTTTGACGCTACCAGCAGGAAGATGGTACATGATGCTAAGTGAGTATCGTCATTCGATTGTGTTCCTCGGCAGTGGCTAATGATTGCTTGAGGAACTAGAGGTGTGAATGTACGTACAATTACAAACTTTTATGTACGTACTAGTACATACTTCAACGGGTTTTCCGGACTACAAAGTAGAGATTTATGACTCGCGGGTGCCAGTGCTCCCCACCGTCATGCAGGCAAATTGGCCTATGATGCCCGTCAATCCGGGCTCTGACGGCGAACAATCGTCTGATATGGCCTCTCAAGGCCAAAGCCTTCTCTTTGCCCAAGACAGCGCCGTTGTACCATCTTCCCAGCCACTGGCACCGCAGCTACCTATCGATTTTAATATGATCCCATATGACCAAGGCGCTGGTTCGTCAGTCTTCTACCTGCCACTCTCACCGTGACTGAACAGTGTAGATTTCATGGCGATCCTCCTCCATGGCGAAACCGACGGCTGGGTCAGCGTCAGTCGCGACTGCTACACCTCTCTTGCGAATGCAATTCTATCCGATCGAATTTCTCTTCACCGTGTTGCTGAACAGTCTCTCTCGTTTCCCACGGATGTTGTGGCACAGGAAATGTACGATTCGGTTTTCAGGCACATTGTTGCCGACTTACCAGGTAAGTTCACTGATCTGGTAGGATTCTATTACTGACACATTTACCAGTCCCAATCGCCATTCCAAACCTCCGTGAGGTCCTTGCAGACCCAGGAAACAATGCGCTCCCCGCGATAGTCGCCCATGGGGTGAGTGCTCCAGTCCGTGTCGAACTGAAACTCACTAATTTCACAATCTCAATGCACATAGCTGAAAACCGTGCCTCAGTCCTACCTCGACAAGGTATGGAAAGCCGTCGGAAGGCTCCTCGGATCCCCCAATGAATTGATCTCCGGCGATGCGCTTTTCTACTACGTCCGGACTCCCGATGTCGCTGCCATTCTTACGCCGTATGAGCGTCGTCGCGTCGAGTCCGGGTTGGCGTGGAGCGATGAGCACGGGTATGCTTTTCTCCATGACATTGGCACAAAGACCAAGAGCCTGAGGCCAGAAACATATTTTACGACTGTTGTCGGCAAGTATATGGTACGGGCTATGTTTGTGGACAAAACATCACCGTATTATATCGGGCTTCCTGAGCTGTGTGTCACGGTGTCCGAGGACGGTACTTTTGTCACCTTGAAAGAGGCGCAGGAGCAGTGCCTTTTTGAAAAGGTCGCATTCTGCTTAGCCTGGGTAAGTGCTCTAGCCATGTGCAATGATTCTCTAACGGTCAATCCGTCAGATTGCTGCGGAGACTCGGATTAGAGGGTCGTCTGCATACTAGTATTCGTTTGAAATGGATATCGCCCTCACACCGGACCGTGTCGCGGTTGTCGCGCAGGACCAAGACCAGCTCCGTGCTCTTTTCGAGAGACTATCGAATAAAAAGGGTCCGATCTGGGAAGCCCTCTGCAGGTTTATTCAATCAATTCTGGTATGATCTTTGTATGTACATATGGTTCTGCTCTCCATCTGAAGTCAATGAGGCTTTTGCAATATATTTCCATGTTTTCGTGGCCTCTCAACACTGAAACGATGACGTTTACGTAGTCAGAGTGCGTGGAGTTACGGCCCTGGGATAGGTATGGGCGGCTTTGGAGTGAATGGTAATCCAGGCCGGCCCAGAAGTGGCGAGGTCCTAGGACCTCGTTTGAACCTACTAGTAACGGTAAGAAGACATCCCGGAAATTATGCTGGTACTACTAGGACGCCAGCAAGCGCCGACTCAGAGGCGTCGTCTCCTGCCATGAGTTGTCCTTCACGGTTTCATTCAAACTTCTATGGCACTCGACTGACGCAATATCTTTGTAGATACCATCCTCGTCCTCTGAAGCCTCGGCCTACATTGCATCCAACACATTAGCACCACGATCACTCCGCAAACTCTCGAAAAATGTCCCCTACCCCGGGCCAGCGAAACAATGCACAACAGGCACAGCAAGCACCCCCTCCGCTTCAATCGACAGTCTTTCCACCGCTCAGCGTCAACCCAACCGCAGAGAACAGCACAACATGGCGTCTACACGGGTCTACACTCATGCCGTCACACAACGCGTCGGGGAAAGCACTTGTCAGCCACTCTGGTCCCACCGAGGGTGCGACCGTTGCCAATTCGACGAGTACGCCCGAACGGCTGCTCATGACTAGCGGGAATGCCGGACCGAATGGTGCCTGGAAGACCGGATCCCGCAGGAAAAAAGACTTCGGGGCGAAGGTTGTCGCAAATGCGATCCTGCCAGTGGTGGACAAGGTTGTGTTGCTGTCGGTCGAGCATAAGGGTCATATCAATGGTGTCACGGTGGCATTGGCTACTTGATAGACTTCGGTAAGCATTTCGTTTCGTTTGAGTGTCATTGTACGATGATGAAACGGTAGACAAGTCAATGTTTCAACGGTGTCGTTTTTGTGGCTTGTAAGTAGCACGCGTGCCTCAACTAGATATATAAATTTTATGCCTTTCTGATCAGCTGTCTGTTTGTCGTGCCAAACAAGACCCGAGTCGCGACCATGACCACGCGCTTGCGACACAGTAGAGGAGGATGCCTCTGCCCTGAAACTCGGCGTCGGTGCGTGTACTCTAACTTTCTTCACAGAGCCCTCGTTTCAACCCCCTCACCTACAGAATTCAACAATGCCGGATGTTTGCTCATCTCCGAGGTCAACTTAAAGTACCTCGAGAACAGGGACCAGGACGCGCCGGACACAGCGTACGTTGCGTCCTTCTCACCTTAAGAGTGCGCGCCTTGACTGGATCACAACGCAGCGTGTACAACAACCGACATCATCGAAGCCAGCTGGAAACCTATCGCCATGGATCTACTGGTACGATCGGGACGCTCCGGAATGTCCTGAACACTCTGCATGCGCGTTGATGTGACTCGGACGGGCCCGGGGACGTGCGTCGCAGCCTCATTGGGAGGATGCGGCTGTGGGGGGATTGAGAAGGTTAGTCGGCGGAAATGATGTTCAACGTTTCATATCGAGGCTTTAGCTAGCAACGAAAAGGTGCGTTTACTGTTCGTTCTCTGAACCTTCCTCAGCCGTGGCGCCGCTGATTCTTGTGCGAGGTCAGAAACTGCCAGTTCTCTACAGGATCAGAGGTTGCATTTTTGGACGCGGTCCGGTCCCGTCCGGAGATCCTCTCCATCGAAAACCAGCAAGGACTCGGATGATTAATCTTCTTCTACCCGACTCCACCTTTTTCTCCCACTCCAACATGACCCGTTCTTGCAGACCCTTTCGTCGCACCCCCCACAAATCCTTCACCGCCATCCTCGTCATCTCCGCCATCGCCATCTCCTTGCGCACTCTGGTCTACCCACACCCCTTTCACCTTCCTTGGGCAGACTCGCTTGGACTAGAACACGAACACGAACGGCCTCCCCTTGGCAAGCACACGATCACCTCCGACGGACGGTTGGTTGTCAATCCCGACGGTCCCCATCCTATTTTTCAACTCATCCACGACGCCGAAGCCGAATGGGATGCCAAGCGCGCACGCGCGAGCAGGACACTCGACGAGGCCGTCGCAGAGTACAGACGACGTTACCGACGCACGCCGCCACTCGGTTTCGATAAATGGTGCGCCAACCCTACTTGGCGCCATGCATTTGATAACCGCCATACCATCTATGTACATACTAGGTGGGATTACGTCGTGCAGCACCACGTCCTCTTACCCGACGAATATGACGACATTTTTGAGGACATCGAACCTTTTTGGGGAATCGATCCTCACGAATTGGCGTGCAACCAGCAGGAGCTCGAGATGCGCGATAGTGTCGTCACCATCGCAAAGACGGACGCGGTGCCCCGGCTTGAAATCGTTCGTTCCAGCGTACCACCAGACAGAGAACGAGAACTGCAAGGCACAATCATCAACATCCTCGCCCTTATCCGTGAAGTGGAGCATGATTTACCGTCGATTCGCATCACATTCTCTCCCTACGATAATCCTGATATGGTCTCACATTGGCAAATCAAGGTAGTGGCACTCGAGGCAGCTGCGAATGGGAAAAGTATGTCTGCCCCGTGATGATCCGAACGCGTTGCTGACCTGCCTACAGCACTCGCAAGCGCTGACCTCCCTCCGGTCACCGAGAATGGCTGGATATATGCATGTCCCCCAGACTCGTCTGCCCGCCTCCACCCACCTAGTTACCCACCCATATCCATACCGCTCGACCTGCCGTCCTATCCCAAGACGTTCATTGCATCCCATCGGACAACGATGGATCCTTGCTTGCACCCCGATTTGCTCATCGAACACGGCCAGTTTCTGTAGGTGAGACTGAAATGCAGCGACCTTGCAGAGTTGCCAGAAAATGGAGACGGGTATATGGGTTGTGTGGTGAATGGTATTGGCCTATGTGAGTGGGTTTCAGTGATCCATTGACCCAAGGGTGTTGAACTTCTTTAGTTCTTTAACACCATGTACTTAGTTTTGGATACCATTGGATGTTGAAGACGACATTGACGAACCCCTCAATGGTGTTGTGCAATCTATTATGTACAATACCGTTGTCATTCATCCAATACGGTGTCCGAGGTACTACATCATAAAGGGAAACTCGTACTAGTATAGTCCGTGCCTCTCTACACGTCACGGAGTACATATCGGAGTCCAAGCTGGAAAAAATAATAAGAAGCGTCACCTATGTCACATGGTGACAAACAGTCACCATTCCATCCTCACCCATATAGACAACCCCGGGCCAGTGATACTCCCTAGCTCTCGCGATGTCAAAACCCTGTATCCCTTCTTTGCCGTACTTTGTCCACGAACCCGGCATGAAAACAGTCTATCAAGCCAGCAAAAGCCCTCGGCTGTCGCAGGCTCTTCCTTCTCCGCCCTCAGAAATTGCTACTCTCGCAACCAGCCAGGGTAGAAGGGTTCGCGGGCAAGAATACACCAAGATAATCGAGGATGGCATCAAACTCTTGGTGGGATTCGAAGGATTGTCAGTCAAAATGCGTCTGACCAACTTTATCAGCGGCTCCCGGCTTCCCCATACCCCCAACCAGATGCTCTACGTGCGAACTTCCGGGAAGCACTTGTGAATAGGAATGAATCTGCACTAAATTTTGCCACTGCGCAGAAAAAATGGGAAGATTTGGAGGGCGCTCTGCGGCGAGCTTTGGGTGAGAGGGAGCTTGAGACAATATCTCAAGCTCATGTCATTGTGGACGAAGCCAACGCTGATACCGTGTTCGGGCAGTTTCTGAACGCCCTCATTCGAATGAGGTTCCGGGATTTTTCAAGACGGCGTTAGAGCGCGCTCGATTCACCAGTGAGTTCTCGCTCTGAGTCCTGTGGACTGTGCAGCACTGACCGGCACTGCTGTAGTAAATACTATGATCCATCGTCATTTTTCACTCCTGCCTCGTTTTTGCGGTGTCATTCTGCTCGTACATATGTACTCTTTGTTTTACGTGCCCCATGTTGTTTGTGATACTCGTGTACCACTATGCGTTATGCCTTTGATTGACGCTCAGCAACCTATGAATCGCGTTCCCTGATTGATTGCCGCAAGATCATGATATGTCCGGGCTCCATATGGCACCCAGGTTCCGGCACCCTGAGTGGAGTACTACATGACGACAAGACATACTACTGACGTCACTACGATGCTGCTTTATTCACATGGTATTTCACGAGTCACGACAGGCCCGGCGTCGGGTTGGCAATTTTTTACGCCGAACAACGGCCCAAGTCCATACTAGATTGTCACCATCTTCACCTGCTCAGGCATATTCACTCGATGCAGTATTCTTCTACCGTAACAAGTATCGATCGCGACACTTTCATACAAACGTGCATCTGTGGTCGAGACTTCAATGACACAGGTGCTTTCACTCGCCATGAAAAAGGTTGTCGAAAAGGGAGGAAGCGTCTGTCTGGCGCGCTAGCCAAGGCAAAACAACTCTTCACAGCCAAACGAGCCCGGCTCCACGCTGACCGAGTCCAATCTTCGGTGACTCGGGCTTTCGACCAGTGTCCCTCCGAACTCTTCCAGGAGGAGTCGTTACACTGTCCATCCGAGGTAAGATGTTTTTCGGTTTGAATTGCTCCGAGTTAACCAGTACTGCAGCAGCTCTCGGACGATGTATCGCCATCAGCACAGCGAAGCTTGCAACAGATCAAGCGCAGACAAAAACCGAAATTATTTCGAGACATGCTTCCTGAGTGCCTGGCTTCGCTTCCACCCCTCGAGGCACTAAATAGTGAGCCAACCTCATCTCCAGACACGACTGTCTTACTGCGTGTACTTCGACCATTCTCGGGCTCGTCCATCCAAGTTACGCCGTCCATCCGGTCTCTGTATGCTTCAGTACGGAGACTATTTCAAACCCAAGTGAACACGTTTGGGCTATTCCGTGTATACGACTCCGAGTCTCCTCCTCGGCACGACCCCGAAGACCCCTATTCGGTCGAGCATATGTGTTCTTCGAGTCCACGAGCCGAACTCCAACCCGCCACTGCCACATCCTCGACCAGCCTTCCTGAAAACCCGTATTACCCTTATCCAAACGAACCCTCGATGCGCCTGGGCAATTGGTATTGGAACCGGGGAGTCCAGAAATCAAAGGAGAATTTCAAAGAATTACTCGACATAGTCAGCCACTCATCCTTTTCACCTGCCACAGTGTCGAGGACTGCGTGGGACGCCATCGACAGACAACTGGGGCACAATCAATTCGACGGCGACCTACCGGAGTGGTTGGGTGAGGACAAGGGGTGGAATTGTTCTTCCGTCTCAATATCGGTCCCGTTCCACCGTCAATCAAGGCATCCTGGGGTAAAAGACTACACGGTCGAGGGCTTTTATCATCGATCGCTTGTTTCTATTATCCGGGAAAGGATCCAGCTCACGCACCGTTGTTTCACTACGAACCATACGAATTACGATGGCGCCCAGCTCACCGAGACAACGACCAGAGGATCTATGGTGATTTATATACATCCATTGCCTTCCTTGATGCGCATCGGGCGCTTCAAGATCGGCCCTCGGAACCCGGCTGCGACCTGCCGCGTGTCGTCGCAGCCCTCATGTTTTGGTCCGATTCGACATAGCTAACTGCATTCGGCGACACCAAGTTATGGCCGCTTTATGTATATTTTGGCAATGAGTCGAAGTACCGAAGATCTCATCCTAGCAATAATCTTTGTTCTCATGTTGCATATTTCCAATCAGTAAGTACTTTAGATTGCACTAACTAGGGGTAATCTTATTGTTTCCCAGCTACCAGATAAGTTCAAGGATTTCCTTGCCGAGCACTTAGGGGACACGGCCGCGAGCGAAATGCTTCAAACGCATTGTCATCAAGAGCTCTTCCACGAGCAGTGGAGGATCCTATTTGATGAAGAATTTTTAATGGCTTACCGACATGGGACGGTAATACTCTGCTGCGATGGGATGAAGCGACGGTTTTATCCCATAATATTCACGTATTCTGCGGACTATCCGGAAAAGTAATGCTCCTTCCTCATCTAGGTCTTTGGTTGATGTCAATCTCGTTTGAGCAGAGTCTTGATTGCCTGTATTCGAAACCTCGGCGGATGTCCGTGTCCACGATGCATGCTTCCGATGGCATCCATTCCTGAAATGGGTAGCGAACAGGACATGTATCAGTGTCACATATTGGTTCGGGTGGCCGATGGCAATCAGCTAAACAAGATCTTGGATGCAAGACGTCTAATCTACGAGAACAACTACGCTGTTGGCGCCCAGCGAGTTGAAAAGCTCTTGAAGGACTACTCTCTTATACCTACGTTGGTAAGTGTGGATATAACTGCCGTTAGTGCTTGCGTACTAACCCATCTAGAATTCCTTTTCAGAGAAACTCGCCGATTTCGGTTTCAACGTTTTCATGATGCTCGTTGTTGACTTGATGCACGAATTCGAGTTAGGAGTCTGGAAAGCCATATTTGTCCATCTGCTTCGGATCGTCGATAGCTTAAGAGGGAACAAGCTGCGCGAACTTGATCAAAGGTAACTTGAAGCCAATTTCAATGCTACGTCTGCTACTAATATTTACCTCCTGTTTGCAGATATCGCCAAGTTCCTACATTTGGAAGAGATACGATTCGACAGTTCTCGAAGAACGTCTCTGAAATGAAAAAGTTGACTGCTCACGATTTTGAAGATCTGCTTCAGGTATGCAGTAGTTCACACTTCTTGACGCCCTCTCTGCTCGACTAAATTAATCTCCAGTGTGCTCTCCCGGTTTTTGAAGGGTTCCTGCCCGAGCCCCTCAATGCGGCAGTGCTGAACCTCCTTCACCTTCTTTGCTGCTGGCACGGACTAGCCAAACTGCGGTTACACACTGACGAAACACTCGAGCTCATGGACAGCATCACCAAATCTCTCGGACATGCGGTCCGTTCCTTTCAGTCCGACGTATGCCCTGCTTTTGCTACCAAGGAATTAAAACGTGAAGCTCAAGGCTGCCAGCGCCGCGAGGCCCATGCTCGCACTCAGCGAGGGGATCCGAGCTCCTCAGCTACCATCGTAGGACGAAGACCCAAGGTGCTTAACCTTCGCACCTACAAGTTTCACGCACTCGGGGACTACACTACATGCATCCGGACATTTGGAACGACGGACTCTTACTCAACGCAGCTGGTATGTGGTGGTCTAATTCTTATCCGCATGCCACGAGGCTAACTCGAGCCACAGGGTGAACGAGAGCACAGGGTCGCGAAAAGCCGATATGCTCGCACCAGCAAGAAAGAATTTGTTCGTCAGCTGACTTGGATCGAGCGACGGCAAGTGAGAATACAACGTCTCCGCGAATCCAAAATGGCTAGTGGCCCGTCTGAACGCGTCCCCAGCATCCCAAACGAACGCTACAATATTGGCAAGTGCCAGCACAAACCCATCGATCTTCGTCATTTCACCCGTCAAAACTCAGATGACCCGGCAATAGTGGTATGCATGATTGCGTTTGCCTTTTTGATTCCTCATTAACGGATTCACTGATAGAACTTCATTCTAAAACTCAAACGACACCTGTATCCGCGCATCAGGTCAATCCATTTGGAAGCTTCGGAACCGTGCATGGATCAGCCATTGCCTGGCTTGGACAATAGTTATAATACATCGGAGGCAACCCTCAATCACGTACTGTTCAAGGGGGACCGTATATACCAGCATAATATTCTTCGCGTCAACTTTACCACTTACAATGTCCAACGAAGCCAAGATACTCTCAATCCCAATAGCAAGCACCGCGACATTATGATGCTGGCCGAAGATCGCAATGGAGAACCGAAAGTCGCCTCGCACCGCTTTTGTTACACTCGAGTCATTGGTATCTACCATGCAAATGTCCAATATATCGGCCCGGGTCGGAAGGACTATAACCCACGTCGGCTGAACGTCATGCATGTTCGGTGGTTCGAACCGGTCCCAGGGGATCCACAACATGTAGGAGTAGGCCTCGATATGCTACGATTCCCTCCGATGAACACGGATGATGCGTTTGGTTTCATTGACCCTGCCGATGTGGTGAGAGGCTGCCACCTCATCCCTAGCTTCGCGAAAGGACGATTAAACCTGGAGGAAATTGTTTCGTCGCCCTTGTGCAAGGAGCCTGATTGCTGGAGGTTTTACTATATAAACAAGTGAGCACGCACTTCTACATTCTGAGATCTGTTCCACTGATACCATCCAAAGGTTCGTCGATCGCGACATGTTAATGAGACATCATTGGGGCCTTGGCGTCGGCCACACCTACTCTCACGTGCGAGGCAGTCACGGTGCTACGGATCAGGAGATGAGGGACGCTGCCCCACAGCCCGAGGGCCCATACTCTTTGCGCTTCACGTCGAACAGCGCCTTCAAGAATGCTCTAAACACAAATGATTGTACTTCCCGGCATTCATTCGACGACCTCGTCAATGACTTCGCGCTCTCGGATCTCAAATGGACCTCGGAAGAAAACTACAAACATGTCGAGGCAGAAAACAGGCTGGCACGCACGGAAGAAGAATCTAACGGATTCGATGACCTTGATCCGAATCTCTCAACTATAGAGCTACAATGGGTGTTCGAGGACGAAGAAGAAAGTAGTGATTATGAATCAGAAGCCGATTCAATCACCTCTGTCATGCTCGATATGTATGGGTCCGACTGGGGTGATGGGGACTTGGACTCGGGGGACTGATTGAGCCACCACGTCGCACAGGCTGAAACTTTCAGAGAGAAAGTAGGATCGCGAGGGAGTTATCCACTAGCGCAACTAAGTAGATCGTAGTTACTATAGAGCTTGAACTTGAGATGCCGGGTGTCGCGCTGCTCTGCCAGTGTCTGGGGTCTCCCAAAACTTCACAATGCTCAGCACACTCTCACAGCACACTCTCACAGCTATACAGCGCGCTTGCCACCACCCTCCAGACACCACCACGAAACGCCGATGTGACAATGACGATGACGACGACAGCTCGAGCGACCTCGACTCCGAAGAAATTCTACTGACAGACGATACGTCAGAGCACGACCGAGTACCTAATCCATCTTTGGTGTCATCCTTCGTGGGCTTATCCACGTATGAACCCCGTCGTCACCTGGCATCGGATGCTCTTGCCTGGGGCCGTTCAAAGCTTGGGTCGCATGTCCCATTTCCATTCAGACCTTTTTCCTCCCCCTCTCTCTCGACTCTCGGGACCATGACGAGCGACCTTGAGGGCAGCCGGGCCACTTCGGACATCGAAAAGACAGATTTGAAAGAGGACGGTGCGTCCCGATCTCATCCGATGACGACGACGACGACGTCCAACATCAGACTCACCCTCCCTCCAGACGAACTTGGCAAGGAAATTGCCGAGTTCGACGACCTCAACATCGACATTCAGGAAGCCATCGTGGGGACGCTCGGTGAGTGGCCACCTGTTCTCGGTAGTGTGTGTCCGATGGATTGATGTCTCGTGGATAGAGGATGACTCGCCGTATGTATCCTGAAGTGCGATCAGCCGTGTCCAACACCGACAACGCGAGTATTCCCGTGTCCACTCTCCGCGCTTGGGCATTGGGCATGCCTCCCAATGTACGTAGAGGAGGATATTGACGACCAGGTCTCATGCTGACGATCTTGCTCGCGGGGTTGAACCAGTTCTTCTTCTTCCGCTATTCATCTATCACTATATCAAGCTTTGTCTCCGTGCTGGTGTTGTTGCCCCTCGGTCATGCATTGGCTGTCGTGCGTGTAGATGACAGCCGTGCAGCCCATCTGCTGATCGGGGCTAACACAGATCTTGCCTAATTGGCGCATCTTTGGTGTTTCTCTCAACCCGGGTCCGTTTACCATCAAGAGAGCATGTTCTTTTGACCATCATGTCGACCGTTGGCTCCGGCTGTACGTCTGTCGTAGCGTTCATCTTTCTCGATCGTGGCTGACCGGTTCCGAATCAACAGCGGCGTATGCGTATGCGCCGATCATGCTGTCATGATCGCTTCGCTAATGTGTTTTCCAGACGGATATCGTTGCCATGCAACGGGTGTACTACAATCAGACGTACAACTTTAGCTGTGAGTACCGCTCGATCTACGTACCTCGATCTGGGTAGCTCACGGTTTCCATGTGATCTCATCTTGCCCCGTTCTGCTCTCGCCGAACCCCTTTCACCAGATCAATGGATGTTGGTCATGTTCCACCCAGCTGCTCGGATTTTCCATCAGCGGCATGTTGTGCCGCTTCCTCGGCCAACCCTTCCATGAGTGCGTGCCTCACTTCTAGGCGATAAGATTTTACTGACGCATCTCAGTCTGGCCTGTCAATCTCATGAGCTGTGCCATGTTCAACACACTCCATTCACAGACCTACGCAGGTACGAGTGACCGCGGCGGTATATCGCGCGAACGTTTCTTTTTGTATGCGTGAGCAGCTGGCTTATTCTGGTATTTCTTGCCTGGGTATCTCTTCCAAACGCTGTCGTATTTCTTGTGGGTGTGCTGGATTGCACCTCAAAACGTCATCGTGAATCAGTTGTTCGGATACGTGCACAGTTTGGGGTTGAACTTGCTCACGTTTGACTGGTCGCAGATCTCGTACATCGGTGCGTACGTCAGCCATCACCGAGATCGTGTCGCTGATCGGTGTTTAAGGAGTCCCCTTGCGATGCCTTGGTGGGCTGAGGCGAACATCATGGTGGCTTCGTGTTCGTCATTTGTGCGTCTTTTTTCTTGTTTCGTCGTGACGGTTGTTAATGGAGGGTTTTTGACGCCCGTCCTCTACTACACCAACACGTGGAACAGCGCGTACTTGCCGTACGTATGAGTGGGTTTTATTTTCAATCATCACATTCGGAGAAAGTACTTTTCGTGGTGGGTCAAGTACAACTGTACGTGCATTTCACATGGATGCAGAGCAGCGGCGTTGACGTTGACTCCTATCGCAGATGTCTTGTCCGCCGCGATGGACTCTGGCTTGGTGTTTGCGGTCATCCTCATCTTTTTCGCCTTTCAGTACCCGCTGAACGGGTCGATCGGAGCGACCAATATTCAGGTGTGGTGGGGGAATACCGTGTATCTAAACACGGCAGACGGTACGGGGGTGCCGTTGAAGCCGTTGCCAGCGGGCGGCACAATCCCCAAGTTCTCATCTACTCCCGTCGCCTGGTCCGATGACGGTCGACAACTCTTTATCGCATTCCAAGACAATACAATCCAATTGTTCGGCACAACTACCTTGGCCTGGCTATCCAAGTGGACCATCCATGAAGCATGTTATCCACATCGCATGGCCGTCGCTCTATCCCAAACGACTGTTTCGTGGCTGCTTGTTCTGGCCGTTTCGTCTCGCTCTTGGACACGTAGATGCACTCCCAGATTGGCATTGTCGAGGACTCGGAAAGAATTTGGTCCTTTGCTTTCTCGCATGAAGGTGATCGCCTCATGGCTGGATCTTGGGACGCCACGAAAATCATTACCTGGGACCTCATCGCATTCTCCCTGCGACATACCTTGCAACGAGTGTACGTGTTCACATCCTCGGCTCTAGAGTCTTTTTTGCCTTACTTATACTTTTACTCAGACTCAGGTGTGGGTTCGAAAGGTGTCCGGAAACGACCTGATGTTTGAACCGAGGCATTTGACTCGAAGTGGCTCAGTCCAGACAAGACCGAGCACCGAACAACTGTCTCAAGGCCCCAACTCAAAGTCACTCTGAGTTATGAGTACTCATCAGGTTTGGTTGATGGATAGACTATTATCAGGTGTAAAAATTATGTTATGGGTGTATCAACTTTTGTCATGTTTCAGTTATGAAAATAACAATGTGGTCAGTCTGGTACAGATGTAATTTTGGTGATCATGCCTTGATCATCATTGCAGGTGCTAGATACCAGACCATCAGATATAAAAATCATGCCATAAGTGTATCAAACTTTGTCATAGCAATATCATAATCACCACAGCATGATCAGTATTGTATCAAAACAATATTTGAATTATCAAAGTATATCATATCTTTAACATGTTGGCAAATACTTGATCAGAAGATAGCAATGTGAAAGTGAGGTGATAATCACTGATCACCAATGAAATATCTATCAGTGTCTATAATCCATTATCTAAGTATTGACATAATGGTGAAGTCCTAAGAACACTATATATACCTTTATCTAATAGTATAAAGATGATTAAGAAATGGTCATATATATCAGCCCTTCAAAATTTTCCTGATGCAATCCGTGTCAATCCGTGTCCGATCCATTGTATCCATTCATATCCGTTCCGTATCCATTCTGGGTTTCCATGTCTGGGTCGTCCAGACTTATTGCTGCTTTTCATATCACTTCGGACATCACGCACTGGGGCTCTAGGCCTTTGCCGCTGTCACTGCCGTACCATAGAGGCAGCCCTCATTATTTTCCTTCGTGTCTGACAGGGATGACAGGGTCCCTGGAAGTTTTCATGTAGCATTTCCAATAGCTACATCCTACTTAAGAGCATGTCTAGCTAGGAATAGACCATCTTCTTGCAGTCTGAAGGTCACCTGCCTGTGTGCAGGTTCGTCTCCAAGTCATTTCCCTTCTCCTTTTCCTTCGTCTTCCCCATCCGTTTCCGTGTCCATTTCTGGGTTTCTGTGTCCGTGTCTGGACTTCCGTTTCCGTGTTTCCTGTGCTCCGGATTCTCTTGCCCGTGCTCGAGATAGGTTTGGAAGCAAACCCTCTCTCTTCTATCCTCTTCAGAACCCCTGGGACGAGTTATACTCACATCCCATACTGACTATCTTTCTTACAACGCGCGAGAAATCAACAAGTCCTTTGGCATTAGGAAAATGTAAACTACACTTCACTATGAAATAACTCTAATACACTAGTACAACCTGTACTCCTGTAGCCACCACAGCGCTGTCACACTGTGGCTCGTGTAATTCATGTCTGTGACGTGCTGTGACAGCTGTGTACCTGTGGCGCTGGTTGCTGTGACACTGTAATGATGCTGTAATGGTGCTGTGACTGTGTGATGCCTGTGTGACTTGCCAATGTAGTAATGTGTCGTGTTGTAATAATGCTATAACAGGTCAAGTGGCTGTGAGTTCCCATGACTAAATCAGTGATTTGCTGATGAGCTACGACAATGTTCACTCTGGGCATTGGCAGAGTTTTCAGGGCAGCAGCAGATCTTTGTTGGTCTGTGCGACCGTGCGATGCTGCTCCTTTCAGCAGCAACTGCCTTTTGAGGCAAGAGCTGCTGGATGCTTCAATGGTCTGACCTGTTTCGAACCACAGTACTGCTGGACCAGACGACTCGAGTAGAGGTGAGGAACGCCATGCAGGTGATCCCAAGGTCTCAGACTCACTGGCCCATGCTGTGTTGCAGGTCCTCGCCACTCTCGTGGACAATGCAAAGCACAACCAACATGGCCGGGTGGATGAACATGTCGAATAGATAAGTAGGGTACCTAGTACATACGCCCCCATTAGACTACAAGTAGTATGAAGGACATCCGGACATAGTCCGTGACTGTCCGGAGTTAGTCCGCACCAGACTCCACATCGCACTACACCGGACTTGGTACATCCGTACCAAATACAGTCCAGACCTTATGTAATAAGGCATGCAGATGCAGCAAGGTCTTCGGATACCCTCTGGGGATCACTTAGATGCTTAGTAGACAGTATATATACCAGGGAAGCCTCCTTGATGTAATAGAACAAGTCTTTCTGCCAGTGTCTCAACTTTACTCCGGTGATGTCCCATCCCGCCATGACCCTACTACATAGTGATGTACTTATACCACTGTAATTACAAAATCCGGACCCAAGCAAAGCATTTCTGCTCATAGTGAGTTTTTCCGCTATGAAGTCCAAGGGATGTGGCGAGTACCTTCCGCCGACAGCAAGTACATCCTGCTGGAAGTCCAAGGGACACAGTGAGATCAATTCCACTGACAGCGAGACCAATTCCACTGGAAGTCCGAGGTCATAGAGAGCTGCGGAGGGGGAACCCATGCTAGTTTATTTCTGACGGATTTACCGGAAACTTACGCATACCACCCAGCTTCTCAAACAAAATGACCTCACAACTCGCAAACTTCGTCCGAGTCTTCAACGGCTCAAACTATGCCGCTTGGGCCTTGGACATGGAGGCCTTTCTACAGGCTGACAACCGATGGAGCGCTGTTATCAACTCCAAACCGGAACTAATCACGGACACGGACGGCACTACCAACCACAATGTGATCGCTACCTGGAAGACCGACAATATCAAGTCAATGGGCTATATCAAGCTCCACATCTCCCTCCCTATCCGTCAATCCCTCTCTCTCTGCCTTACCGCTGGAGATATGTGGAGAACTCTCCGCGAAAAGTATACCACTCTGGGCGTAGCTGGAATCTATATGGAGTTCAAACAACTGCTGGATGCCTCCATTCCCAGCGACTCCAACCCGGCCCCCACGTTTTCTAAAATCATTGGCCTATTCGCATGTCTCCGCGTGCTTGACCATCCGCTATCGGACAAAGTCGAAGCCATGATGCTCCTGGCAAAGCTACCCAAGGAGATGGATTTTATTGCCCACAGCTTTAATCAGTCCGCGGGTGTCAAGTCCTCTGACACCTCCACATCCCCACCCGGTCCCTACGCACTCACCGTAACAAACGTAGAGCAGGCCGCCATCCTTCATTGGCAACAAACCCAATCCTGCAAAAGCAGTGGAAATCAGTCTGGACATAGAGAGTCCATGAATAAGATATCTGTTGCAAAGCGGAACAGGTGGGAACCTCAAAATTCCACTCAACAAGATGCCGACAAGGACAATTCATCAGATTCCAACAAAAGTGTAGGAAAGGACAATGAGCAATCTACATCCAAATGCAAGAAGAAGTGCAATAAACATGCTGCTGACTGGAAGAAGAAGAAGGAGGTGCATCTAGCCTCACTCGCCGACGCATCCATCATAGATCTGCACAAGTCCACACATACCTCTGGAGCAGCTCACTATAGACCACCAGTTTTTATGCAAACCCCTGCGGCGTTCAACCTCACACATTACCGAGGATAACCAACTACGGACCTCGAACTTAGGCATGTCCATCTGCCCTTAGCACAAAGTCCGAACACTGACACTCCACAAAGCTTTTCTGCGCTCATGTCTAGCTCTAAGCATGATCAATCCGCTAAGTAGCTAATGTAAATACATGTGTTCATTACGGACTATAATACACTGTGCATACACATCTATAACTGGACTTTGGAACGACATCTCGGATGATGAACTCTGTATGAACCCATACATGGAGCACCGCCCAAGATCAGTCACCTACTAAGTATGAATCCCCAGACATGGCGCCCTTGCGCACCTATCCCTGGATGTCCGGAAAGATAAGCTATTTAGCTATATCCAAGATGACAACATACCTCAGAGTTGCACCAAATGGTCGCAACTACCTCTTCATGCATGATACGAACCATATCTACGTCTGCATATGACCTCTTTGACAAGATGCTATTCCCTCATTTGTAACAAATATATCAAAGGACTCCGCATAACCATCCATCCAAGGTAACCATTCCAGATGATAATGCAACTCCTATTCTGAGTATTCCCTCCGACCCAGAGAATGAAACCAGATAAACCACTTTCGGGAAACACCCAGAATCGGGCACCCAACCCACCACCCAGGGTAGCAAACCCTGATGCTCCGAACCCAAACTGCCAGATATGAATTCTTCATCCACAGATGACTCTGACAAGGAACTATCACCTCTGTCAACACCTCCGATGACCTCCGACCATCCAGACAATTCTATGGGGACCGTTAACACCCCTAAAGTCAACTACAGGACAAGGAAAACCAAATCGCTGGAAACAAAGTCACCAAGTCAGTCCCAACGCGAGACATCGCATCCTGACCAGCCTATCAGCAAAACCCGGAATTCAGCTTAGTGGTGAGGTATACTAGCGCATAGTGCTCATAGTGCTCATAGTGCTTGACAGTACTGGACAGCTACTCCAGGTTTTGCTGATTGGCATCAATACTTTCCCGGAGCAATGCCTGATTCCCCTGGACCTATATTCTCCACACGACTCCGAAAAGGATGTGGAATGCATAGTCCAGGAAGGGGGAGCATGCCTAATATGCTTCCTATGTTCCCAAGCAAATCTGCAATGTCATACTTCAGCAGAACCCCCAGACATAAACCCGCCATGAAATCCGAACAGGACATGGAACGCATAGTCTGGGAAGGGGGAGAAGATTACAATTCACTTCCTATATCCCCAAACTATCCATGACGACATTTCCGCAGAACTCCCGAGCACGCGCAGCGATGCACATACTGCTACTACAACTCCGAACATGGAGATAAACCCACATCATGAACAGTCATATACCACAATACACTCGCACTACTGGATACAGAGCAGAAGCTCTGGCGAACCACATGCAATGAGGAACTTAATATCCTCCACCGCCGGAATACATGTTTTGAGTTAGTGGATCAGCCCAACATCGGAAATCATGAAAACACCGATGGGTCTTAGATGTCAAGTCCGACAGACGGAAAGAGAACCCGCTTAGAAGCAAAGGGTTTCTCATCAGGTTGAAGTGGTGGACTTCGACCAAATAAATCTCACCCGTAGTCCGTTTCCAAAACAGTCCGGCTCACGCTAGCACTCACCGAGCATTGGACGACTGACACACCCCCGGACCTAATGTCTGAAGCGCATACCTACAACGGAAAGCTCGAAGAAACACACATGGAGCAGCCAGAAGCATTTCCTGGCCTGGAGAACAAACCACTCTGATACTCTGTGCCCCTCATACGGACTCAAACAGGTCACACTCACCTGTTGGCGCATTATAAATGAGTCCAAGGATTCAAGCGTTTTGATATCCAATGCTGAAATCTTCTTATACCGCAAGATGGGTAATACCACCGTAGATGCTATCGTCTACAGTGATGATGCCCTATGCTGCGACCCAAACACTCCAAGATAAGATCCGCTCTCATGCGGAAGTGGGAATCCCAGAACCCTAAAGTTCCGATGAAATCCCTCCAGATGCAATGCTACCCGCCTCAAAGGCCGGAAAGTCCTAACAGACCCAACCACATACCTGCAGATGATCATCGACCATTGCGATACGCAAATCCGTGCATGGCTCACACATTCCCATTTCCCTACAGGACACTATCCTCAACTGGACAGCGAGCCCGTCGATCTGACGTGAACATCCCACTATCAGTCTGTCATAGGATCACCCCTACATCATGCTCAGAACAACACCGGACACATCCTATGCCGTGATGACGCTTTCCCGTCATAGCACAAACCCGTCACAGGAACACCTGGACAACGTGCTGCACATCCTCCAATATCTCATCAGAATGAAACCCTATGCGCTAGTCTTCGATGGATAGTCCAGACCTTGGCACCACTGCATTCACCAACTCTGATCAAGGCATCCGAACCAGTAACCCACCGGTCACAACCCAGATACTACCCACACTGGCCAACAGAGTAATCAGCTGGAAGTCCTCTTCCCAGCCTACACTTGCCACGGAAACGGAACGCATGACCCTGAGCATCCGCTCTAGACAGATTACATGGATCCGCTCGCCCCTAACAGAACCTGGACATGATTTATGTCCGATTCTGCTTGTCGGAAACAAGCAAAGTCCTACTCAAACGGACATTTTCATTAATCCCATTCCTATTCTGCATGCGTGCTTACCACGCACTTAGCCAGGGGGAGTGTTGAATAGATAAGTAGGGTACCTAGTACATACGCCCCCATTAGACTAGAAGTAGTACGAAGGACATCCAGACATAGTCCATGACTGTCTGGAGTTAGTCCACACCGGACTCCACATCGCACTGCACCGGACTTGGTACATCTGTACCAGATACAGTCCGGACCTTATGTAATAAGGCATGCAGATGCAGCAAGGTCTTCGGATACCCTCTGGGGATCGCTTAGATGCTTAGTAGACAGTATATATACCAGGGAAGCCTCCCTGATGTAATAGAACAAGTCTTTCTGTCTCACACCCATCATCTGTGCTCGTCTCAACCACCCAGGTAAGTCTGGTGGCCTTCCCTCACAGACACATGCTCTGCTCGACAGAACATGGTGCCATCCGACACTGCCATGTAGAGCTCTGTGCTGTCGGAGCCATTGCATTCCTCTTCTTTGGACACTTCCATGTCCTGGGCCGGCCACTGGCACCTCCAAACTTTGCTCCGGACTTCACCAACAAGCAGTTCGGCAAGTACGGGCACAGAGAGTGGTACTCCCACTATGTCTTCTATGCTGGGTCCACTGCGAAGGAGATGTCTTACGACAGTGAGCCCCTGCTTGTGCTTTCGAGGCTGAGAGGTGCCATACTGATGAGGGCCTGCCATGCATGCTGAACAGACCATCACAAGCACATCACCGTCATGCACAAGAAGAACAATGTCAACATCACAAAGAAGATGCATGCTGGTCAGCACTATGCAGCACTGACTGTGCATGCACACGGTGCTAGCACAAGTGGGACCAAGGCCCTTGGTGGATGGAATGAGAGTGGTTCATTCAACTCTGTCTATGACCGGGCATTCCCTCTGGACGCACTGCTGGGGACTGCTATGTACAATGGTCAGTGTCCCAAGGAGTATTCACTCCCACGGAACTGCCTTGGTGAGCTGCATGTTCGAGCCAGCATCTGGTCAATTGCTGACTGGCTTATGGTTGTGCTTTCAGTCCCTCCGCAGGATCTGATTGTTCAGATTTTCCCATTCATTGAGTTGGCTCAGGCAGAACTGCAGGAGCCTGAGTGCATACACAAGTCTTCGCTTGCAGCCGATATTTCCCTGAGGCAGTTTCTATCTGCCATCCTCACATGGTTTCACACTGTCCTCCTCCAGGATGGTGCAATTCTCTACTCCCAGCACCCAGAGCTCCCTCTCTTTCAGTATCACCCATTCAATACTCCACAGTTTCATTCTTTTGCTAGCCAGTCAGTCCAGCAGGTGGCAAGTGCTGAGGAGGCCTCTTGGCTTGCCTTCCAGAATCTGCCATGGCATCTTGTTGCAAGCCTGCAGGGGCTTGTCACTAACTTATCGCTTGAGCAGCAAGCACAGCATGCTGAGAATGAGGCCCTTCATCAGGAGGTGAAGCAGCACATTGTGATGCAAAACACACTGCTTGCTCAGCTTGCCAAGCAGCCTGACCACTGTGAGAGGCTTAGAGAGTTGAGTGGACAGGTGTCTGAGCCATCAGGTGAGCTTGATGCCAACTTGGCCATTATGATAGTGGTGCACAGTCTGAACTGTCATGGTACTAGTCACAAGTCCAGCCCAGGGACAACCCAAAGACAATCCCTTGGCTATCATGACCAATGACTCAGATGGCCCTGCTGTTTCAGGGCACATTAGCAAACCAACCCTCCTCTAGATGGGTCTGGCCAGTACTGGACAGAGTTCTAGCTTTCCCAGCTCTGACAGAAAGGTACCTAACTGGTCAGACCCTTCCAGCACTGTCCAGCACCCCTATAATTGTTCCAGCCTGTCACAGACTTTCCCAGACTGTCCCCAGTTACTCCCAGCTCATCCCAGTTCATCTCCAGATCTGCCCAGTTACTCCCAGATCATCCCAGGTCATTCCAGATCATCCCAGTTCATTCTAGGTACCTTTAGATTATCTTCTTATATTATTCTAATCCTGAATTAAATCATATTCACACAACAATTGTTGGAAAATCTTAGATTTATCTTAATACTTAATACATGAAATCCTAATTCTAGTTCTAATCCTATTATAGGCCCAACCCTAAGTATAAGCTTAGTGCAAAGCCAGAGTGTAATCAAAGTGTAATAAACAAGTGGTCAAAAAAGTGAACCAAAAGTGTAGTCAAAGTGTAGCCAAAGTGTTGTAAACAAGTGTTGAAAAAAGCACACCAAAAGTGTAGTCAAAGTGTAG
>JBBPSU010000065.1:12821-27683 GCA_038093755.1 Tylopilus microsporus | reverse complement strand
GACGACTTACCGACGACGGACATGAGGTTGTCTACGACTGGAACCGAATGGCTGACGTCACATACAATACATGAAGGAGGTGCAAGCTTACAGGGATTATCGAGGAACGAAGACACCTAGCAAATGAGTGATGGTGAGAAAGACGGTTCGGAGCTGGAGACACGAGAAACCCTCCGACCGTAGGTGGGATATAACTTATCCCTGTGATTGCCACATACAACAGGCCTTGTAGTCGCAAACGCCGCTTCAGAGGGGACGCACATGGTTGAGTGGACAACCCAACGGCCGAGAAGCCAAGCACGAAGAGGTCGTAGACCAAGGCTCAAATGCAGTTTGTGAGCACGGCAAACTATGTGTTAGACGTTCGAATAGCTTCAGCTTACTGTAGAGGTAGGTGACACCGTTAGATTGCCGATACGTGGAATAAACTTCGCATATCCCATGGGTTGTGACCGCCTTGAGAAGTAATGTGCCTGAATAACAAAGGTACTTTCCGTCAAAAGGAAGACATCGAGGAAAGATGCGTACACGTACCGGCTATAAAAATCACCAATTGTCCCAGAGCGAGAAGGGATAAGAAAGCGTGCATCAATCGAGAGTCCTTCCATATCACCCATCTAAGTCAAACGTCAGGTCCAGGTCAGCTAGCATCATCCAGACTCACGCGCGAATCATAAAATTCGTCGAAGAGCACCCCAGCACCAGGCTCCCCGACGTCTGCCGTGAGCAAGCAAGCTCATCAACAAAACAAGCCAACTCGTAGCGATAACGTTGCTCACATATATCGTCATCGCGCCAGCTAGATAGACGCTGAGCCTAACATAATTGGAACATATGAACGAAGCTGACCTACGCAGCCGATGCCATGCGAGTATGGACTCGTCCCAATTGCACTGTGCATGAAAATATATACGTTATCTCTCTGAACCAGGTGCCCTAGTGCTCACAGCAAAACGAGGTAAACGAGGAGGGACAGCCGTCCAAGAATGTATGGGATCTGGTACGACTATCGTTTAGCACGCTGAACCCAGTATGGGCATCGCTGCACACCAATGACGGGCGAAAGGCAACTCGCCCAAAGATGAGTCCGCTTTCGACTCGAAGTGAGCGCAGGTATTCCCACCTAAACAGCAATGTGAACCTGTTCTCTTTGATGAGACGAATGGTATACCCATAAAGTCCCAGCATCAAGTGGACGCCGTTCGCGTAGAGAACACGAAGGTCGAGAGGCGTTTGCGGGTCCTCCATCTGAACCATGGCCGCTCTTGCCAGCTGGTCAAGTCAAGTCAAGTCTAGAGAACGCGAGCAGATTGACCTGCGAGGTTCAAGTTGTTGGGCCATCATTTATGTGATCGTTTCAAGTTGTGTTCTTCTTTTCCTCTGCCGTCATTGGCAAACGGATTGGTACCTTGGACTGCGGCTATGCATGTCGGCTACCCTGACATGCCAGTGTCCGACGACTCGGAAAGGGCCCCGGGCTCAAGTTCGACGCCCGGATAAACATATGTAGCACAGAAAAAAGAGCAGGATCAACGTTTAAGTGA
Source organism: Tylopilus microsporus (assembly GCA_038093755.1). Lineage (NCBI taxonomy): Eukaryota > Fungi > Basidiomycota > Agaricomycetes > Boletales > Boletaceae > Tylopilus > Tylopilus microsporus. Next base: position 26,139 of record JBBPSU010000065.1, on the reverse strand, counting down.
TCAGTGCGGTAACTCCTTTTAGAGTAAGACAGGGTGAGACCTGCGATTCAATTTCACCCGGCGCATCATGACCATCCCATAGGAACATGATGAGCCTGCTTCGTAACCTTTTACTGTTGTTCTTCCTTGCTCGCCCCTACAGACTCGGACATGCGGAAACGACAGACACCGAGGTTCGCACTTCCAGTCTCGGGAGCCAAGCCATTCTGCGCACGCACAAAGAGTTCATCCTTATGCCGTTTCCAGGACTGCGGACCGCAAAATGGCTGTGCCGCGCTGAGCACACATCATGCGCAGTTCTACTTGGTGCCTTTCACGGAGCAGTTACTAGTAGAATCATGACTGGGTCGTCCCTTCTTTTAGCGACAGCTGGAGCCTTGTTCAATTGGAGACAACTACCAGAGGCCAACCCGTTCTCCATTCAAATGATCCTGCACTGGTTTTCCATTTCGTCTTGCTTGGAAACAGGATCATGCGCTGTCATACGCTGTCCTTGTCCTTGACAGACAAATCGACTCGTTGCCAACGTAGAAGATCCGCACCGTTCTGGTGGCTTTCGTCATATGTGCCACGTGTGTGCAGTTGCACAGTAGATGAAGCAGGGATGGATGGTGTTGGATACAACGCAAAATCAGTAAAGATACATTTTCGCTCGCAAGCTCTAAAGGCAATGCGTATATCTCACCACAGAACGAAAGGATACGAGGGCAGCCAGAAAAAATGCGTCAACACCGACTCGGATTGGCCCCATCGACAGAATGCAGTTCGTGCGTCGAGACGCCGTCTTGAGCCACCGTGTTGCGTTGCACGCCAATCTGGGTGTCCAACGCGATGTCGCTGTCCTGGCTGCTCGGGTGAGCAATGCCACATTCAAAAGCGATCATAGTACGTACTTCGAACCATCAGTATCGAGAAAGAGCAGCGTTCGCACCGCCCACGAAGACGTGATCGTGCTGGCGTCCCACGAGAGTCAGCTTCAAATGTCCTTCAAGTTGACGGGCCCAGAAAGTTTGTGGCGTACCTTGTGGTGATGGCTGACCGCCAGACTTTGTCAGTACATGCGCGCGCAAGTAAATGATGTGACCTACCGATGTTAGACGTGAAATTGAATACAGCTAAGTTCGAACGATTGACCTCACGGGTCGCAATGTCATTGGTGAAAGCTTACGGGTGTTATTAAGAAGCGCAGAGACCTAGGGATGGACGACGGTGAGAAGGTACGGAGCTGCAGGTGCAAGGGAACCTCCAGACCATGGGTGGGATGTAAGCCACACCTGCGATCGCCACATACAACAGGCCTTGTAGTCGCAAACGCCGCTTCAGATGGGACGTACATGGTTGAGTGGATAGCCCTACGACCGAGAAGACGACCACAAAGAGGTTATAGATGGAGGCTCGAATACCGTTGTGTGAGCACGCAAATTATCTGTTGGACGTCCAAGTAAACTGAACTCACTGTAGAGGTAGGTGAAACCGTCAAATTGCTGATATTTTGGATAAATCTCGCAGATCCCATGGACGTTGATCGGTATGAGAAGCACTGCGTCTGAATAATAAATGCACTTTCCGTCGAAAGGAAGGCTTGGAAGTAAAGTGTACACACGCACTGGCTACAAAAAGCCCCAATTGTCCCAAAGCGAAAAGGAATAAGAGAGCGTGCACTAATCGTGAGTCCTTCCAGATCACCCATCTAGGTCAGATGTCAGGTGCAAGTCAGCTAACATCAACCAAACCCACGTGCGAATCACAAAGTTCGTCGAGGAGCATCCTAGAACAATGCTTCCCAGCGTCTGTCGTGAGCGATTTCATCAGCAAGACAAGTTGGCTCATAGCGACCTCAGTATCGCTCACAGATATCGTCATCGCGCCAGCTGAATACTAGATCAGTCTAGCGTAAGTGGAACACGAGAACGAGACTGACCTACGCAGCAAATGCCATTGGAGGACGGACCCGTCCCAATTGCACTGTGCGTGAAAACGTATACGGTGACTTATCTCAGTGATCAAGGTGCTCTAGTGCTCACAGCAAAACGAGATAGACAAGGAGGGATATCCGCCCAAGAATGTATGGGATCTGGCACGACTATCATTCAGCATGCTGACCCAACACAGGGCAACGCTGCTTACCAGTGAGGGGCGAAAGGGAACTCGCCGACAGATGAGCCCGATTTCGACTTGAAGTGAGCGCAGGTATTCCCACCTAAATAGCAACGTGAGCCTGCACATTCAAGTTATCTCTGCTACAACGAATGGTATACCCATAAATCCCCAGCAACAAATAGATGGAGTTCACGCAGAACATCCCAGGATCGGGTCCGGGAGGTGGCATCGGATTCGGGTTATGCGCCTCGTCCATCTTGCCAGCTGTCAAGAGAAGTCTAGAGGACGCGGGAACTGGCCTACAAGGTACCCAGACTCGAGTGGTTGCGCATCATATAGGTGGTCGTTTACGTTTCAGGACGGCATGCCATTTTCTTTTTCGTCTGTGGAGTCCTCTTTCCCGAGGACGTCGGCGGGAGGTTACATTGAACTGCGGCTGCACCTCCCCTGCAAGGCCCTGACATGTTTCGGATGAACATACGCAACATAAAAAAGGGTGTGTAACAGGATCAACGTTTAAGTGATATGCAACAGGGTGACACATGTATAAATATGTGAAGGCTGGCAACTCCTTTTAGAACCGGACATGGACGAGGTGAGACCTTTCCACCCATCCACCCGCCATAACTTGATTAGTATCTCGGCCTCAACTCAGCGTTCTGTTGACAGGGTACGTCTGCTTTCTACCCTTCACCTTTACCCTTTCAACTTTCTTATGAGTCGCTCGCACCTGCAGATTTGGACGCCCCGCGAATACGCAGAACACGCCGAGGTACACACTTCAGTCACGGAAGCCATGACATTTTGCGCAAGTACCAAAGAGATCCTGTGCCGTTTCAACCGAGGACTACGGAACCGAGTCGCGGCTCGGAAATGGTTATGCCGAGATCTCCATGCGCAGCTTTACTGGTGCGGTCCTCACGCAGCCGTTTTATTTCATGATGTAGGTCGTCACTTCTTTTAGCAACAATTGGGGTCTTGTTCGATTGGAGACACGGCTCTTTCATAGAGCCTGTTAGCTCAACTGAATACTTCACAGGGTTGTCGTTGGTGAGTTGCTCCGTTTCGAATTCAAATTTTCTTCCATTTTTCTCGGCTACTCCCGTCCCGGTCCGGAGGTGCCAGGCATACACAAGAACTGCGACGACGACCGTAACGTCGTAGCGCCAGTGTCTCTGTTACCACTTTCGTTCGCGGGGCACTCATTGCCTATCTTTCCTGTCTGGTGCATTGCGGCGCAAGGACCAAGCACACCTGCTACATGGTAACCTCATGACGCTGAACTTGATCATCAGTACGGACACAGTTGCCAGAGGGTGAGCCCATGCTCGTTTTCCATTGAAATGTTCTTGTACCGATTTTCCGTCTCGTCTTGCTTGGAAACAGAATTACGCGCTGTCAATTGCCAAGTTTGATTGTTCTGCAGACACACTGTTCTGGTGGCACGAAAAAGTGCTTCTCCATCGTCTGCGTAGTGGCATGTGGAGACTAAATTGGTGATAGGGTGATTATGGCTCATGTCGCCAGATTGCTCGCCTCACTCAAATGTCTGGACAGTAGACCAGTAGATTAGTTGCTACAGCAGTGGTACTTCGACAGTTCGGAATAAATGAAGGACCGTGAGGGTGAATTAGTTCTCAGTGAGGTCAATTACTTGAGCAATGGCTGGGTGAGATTGCCCATCTGGCCCAGGGTTTTCAGTTTTGATTCTTTGACACTTGGGTTCCTCTGATAATCTGGCTTCTAGACCTTCAAGTCTTCGGAGTTCATTCTACAAATGTGAGAACATAGACAGTGGAGAGAACAACATGAAATAAATACCCTCAAGTTCTCTATCTTCTGTTGCAGCTCAGCCTTTTGCATGCTATTGCTCTGTGATCTCCGAGGGGATGAGTTTGGCTGGGGACAAGGACTTTCAAGTTTCCCAGGGGTATCTGCCAGTAGTTTCGGAGTCGGAGCAACTTCAACAAGACCGTGTGCTTGCAAGATCGCTGAGATGCCAAGTTAAAAGCTCGAAATCTCCGGAACAGGACCAAAATCAGCAGTACCTATGGGACGATACTTGAAAATAAAAAATAACGATGGCTCGTCATCCAGAGTGACAATGAAGGGGCAAATGGCGGGGCGGTCTTCTCGAGGTATGGCCTTCCCGGGACCAAACCTAGGGATATTGAATGACGAGTATGAGTGTTATAAGCTGTGATTCTAGTAGAGAAAACTTTTACTTTATCTGGTGGTGAGCTGCTTTGTTCGAAGTCTCGTGGAACTTATCATGGGTATCTGGCACTACTATTTCTTTAAAGCGACAGCGGCGGGGCTTCGCAAGTGTTCCAGGCTCAATCTCCAAGGAGATTTCTCCAAAACCTGGCTGGACTTCTTTGTCCCGCAGGCGATCATCATCTATGGAGTGCAATCATACTTTTTTTACATGCATGAAGTCATAGAATAAGGAACGCACCGCTAAGTTCAATCCGTGAAAACATGAAGTCATGCGATCTTGTATCTGAGTCTGTATTGACATGGTCCATTTCCGCTGTGTCGCCATCACCCAATGACCCAGAGTTCATAGGGATACCACCACAGGGAACGCCATCCATGCTGACCCAACCGACATTGTCTTTTAGGCGGTTTTTGGCATGACACTGCCACTTGATGCTAAAGGTCTTTCAGCGACATAGATCAGATGGTGAGTGGCGACTTGGACACAGTGCCATCACATAACTTACCTTTCCTTCCATGGAAGGGATCCAACAGGTTGCCCTTGTGGGTGTCTCAAACTTGATGCCATATTCTGTGAGTTCTTGATCATCAACGACGACATGTGCAGTGTAGTCATCTATCCTCATGATGAGAGAGAGGTGATGAGCTTGCGCGCCACTGGAAACAGCCGAACCTGCCAAAGTGCCAAACATCCAGCCCTTTTCCGGCCCTTTCAAAGGTAGTTTAAATGGTAGAGGCAACCAATTTAATGAACAGTGATGGTACTAGTGTTATCCTCGCCGTGGTGTAGCAGGAGAAGAGGCAACGATCCCATTGGATTCCCATTATTCGCCGCCTTGTCCTCTTCGACGCGCCGTCCTCATCCCTTTGTCCTCGTCGAGTCCTTTTCCTCGCGTTGTCTCTGTCGGGGGTGTGATGGTGGTCGTCGCCATGGTGTCGTTGATGACATTGCGTCGTCGTCGTCGTCGTCGCGTCCTCTTCCTCGCTGTGTTGAGGGCGCAACGGCGCGCTAGCATGCATCGTCGCCGTGTCGTCGATGACATCGCCTCCTTGTCGTGTCGTTGCGTCATCCTAGTTGCTGTGTCGGGGTGTGATGGTACACACCTCCTCCTGCTCATTCAAGGCCTAGGACGCGTGGCACGCTGCACCCGTCGCTGTCATCGTCACCATGTTCGCCCTTGTCCTGGTTGCGCGACGGAGGGACGGGCGATGGTGGTGGCGTGCGGTGCTCGTTGCGTGGTCCTCGTGGTCCTCGCCCTCGTCCGCGTTGCGTTGCGTTGCGGAGGCATGAGTGCTGATTGATGGTGGTGGGAAAGGGCGGGTGGGCAGGTGATCGCGTGGGGCGCGTCGCATGAGGGCCTCTTATGTAAGCAATAACAGCGACTTTGCACCACTGCATGTGATAAACTGCCGAAATGTTTTCTTGCGGGTCCGAACAACGTTTTCACCACTGACCACCGTGTAGTCAAAGTCATGCCCAAACTACCCGCTGTTTTCGCTGACCCCGAAGATTCGCAGTTGGTGGCAGACGCGAAGAAACAGGTCCCGGAGGACACAGAGTTCTCCTACACATTTCGAGACGTTATCCTTTACAACCTTGGTATCGGTGCCACCGAGCAGGAACGCCGGTGGACGTTCGAGGGTGACGACGAGTTCAGCGCTCTCCCTACCTTTGGGGTCGTCACACAGTTTGCCTCCAGTGCAGGTTTATCACTTCAATGGCTCCCGGACTACAATCCGGTATGTTCCTCGGATCAGATTCTGGGTCCAAGATCCCTTGTCTAATCCCACGACTGATTTTCTGTGTCGTCTTGCCATTGGGCGATAATACGTTGATGCTTTCGTGGGCTATTTCATAGGCAAAACTTTTACACGGCGAACAGTATTTGTCCATCAAGGCTCCTATCCCCACGGAGGCCAACGTCGTGAATGAAACTCGGTGTGTCGTATGGCCAGCCGGGTTTCCATGCGCAACTGACCTTGCGCAGGCTCCTCGAGGTATTGGACAAGGGCAAGGCTGCTTCCGTCACCATCCTCGTGCAAACCAAAGATAAGGCAACGGGACAAGTCCTTCTTGAAAATCAAGTCAATTTCTTTGTTCGTGGCTCGGGTGGTTTTGGCGGTAAACGCACAGGAGCAGGTATGGTCCATTCTTCGGTCAGGCCTGGGTGCTACTCCCCTCACGATGTGGTCCGCTCGCTTTCGTAGATAGAGGCGCTGCGACGGCGGCCAACGTCCCGCCCAAACGCGCGCCTGATGCGGTCATGGAAGAAAAGACCTCCCCCGCACAGGCCGCGATATATCGGTTAGTCCCTATTGCTCGCGATCGTGTCTCGGGTGATCTCTCAACCCCATGGGCCAGTTTGAGCGGTGATTACAATCCGCTCCACGTAGGTGTCTCTGCCTGTCGTAACACGGAAAGCTGAATGAACGTTGTCTCTCATTCCCATTTTCTATCTTTCGCGGACTTTCTCTTTTCAATCGTTTACATCGACCCCAGATCTTACCAGAGTTTGCCGCTATTGGAGGATTCGACAAGCCGATTCTACACGGTACGCTTCGCGCGCCAAGTTAACCCTTGTCGTCGACTGACGTGTCCTGGTTGCGGGTGCCCGTGAACCACATATACAGGTCTTTGTTTCATGGGCATCGCGGGTAAACACGTTCTCAAAGCGTTTGGTTCTTTCAAGGATATCAAAGTCCGGTACGTCACGGAGAAACTCGGAGTCTTGGTCTTGGACGAACCTTGGAGCGCATCTTGACGATCGAGGGAGTTCTGACTACCCCACACCCCACAGGTTTGCCGGCGTCGTGTTCCCAGGCGAGACGCTTGTCACGGAGATGTGGAAAGAAGGCACCAAGGTGATGTTCAGTGCGTTGCCCTTTCATTGCTGGACTAGGACCCGCGGTGTGCTCACGCCTTCTGGTGTTGTGACAGCCATGAAGACCAAGGAGCGAGGGACCACGGTTTTGGTTAGTGCTGCTGTGACGCTGCTGGACGTCGACAAGGCAAAACTGTAGACCGTGCTTGGACCATTTCACACCATCATAGGCTAGTAGGGACGTTTCTCTTCCAGCTGCGTCGATATCCTATAGGTCCGCGATAGATATCTACTGGAAATACTAAATAAAATTTGAAAGCTACAGATTGGGGTTTTAGGAGCAACTAAGGAATAATAGCCAGGCCAAGAGGGTGCATAGTGGTCAACTTCAGACTACCGAGCTCGCTGGCCTAGATAAAACTCTTTAATGCTCGTGTGCATTCACAAGAACCCCGACTGGTGTGCATAATTATGCTGTGGCGAGTGATCACACTACTCGTGAGATAAATAAAGTCGTAGTGGGTCGTGTAGAAGGATCTTGGTCCTAGCTGACATGTATTCTAACACGACAAGAGGGGTGAGACAGCTGAAGCATAAGCGGGTCAGAACAGGAACCAAACTTGTGGCAAAGCCATGTCAACCCCAAGTAGCGACGTACCAGGGTAAAACCAAAACGTGACCCCGACGATGAGGTAGAGGCCTGTGGTTAATCACATGAGTCATCGGAAGCTGGGTGACCGATCCGAGGAGACACGCACAAATCAAGATCACCCCTTCAAGCCAATTCGACTTGCCATCTTGAACGGTGTAGTTGACGGTAAGAACTGCATACAACGTTATGGGTGGGATGAGTCACAACGCAGACCAGGAGACGCACCCGAAAGGAACAGGACGACAGATTGTAGGGGGTCAAACAAAAGTGTGAGTGGCTTGTTAAGTATCCATCCCAACGTCACGATGAACCTGTGTTGGTGACGAAGGTAAAAATACTGCGCATGGAAGAAAGGTGGACGACGCACGGTATGACGAAGAGCGCTATTTGCTGATGGAAGAGGTTATTGCATTCCAAAACCACGTACGGTAAGGGAAACTCACGATGCTGGAACCAACTGCAACGCCAAGACTGAGCGTCAACTTATCCTTGACAGATACAGTGACCGCTGTGACGTGTTCTGCAGCATTTCCAACTATGGGGAGGAGAATAACTCCAACAAATCCTCTGCTGATATGTCCGCTTGACGTTAGCCCGCTGATGGAATCTACTAAAAACTCTGCAGTCACAGCGACGAGCTGGCGAATTGACCAGGAGTTAGCTTCGCCATCCACAGGATATAACCATTGAACCTACCACTGTGACGGCGACCAAGAGTCCAAGGGTTACCGGAACGCTCATTTGAGGGTCCTCGGTTTCAAGTTCCTCGGTCACCATTGGCGCGACAGCCGGAGCTGCTTCCGGATCGACTGTCCTGCCGTCAGAGAATTGACCCTGTTTGGGGGAGGTAAACATCGGGGTTTCTGTATATTGCGGCACAGGTGTTCGCTTTTGCTTCGCACGACGGAATCTCTTAAACAAGAATGGGTTTTCGGCATATTTCTTCGAATGCACGATCTCCTCGCTATCGTCTTGGTATAGATCCTTGTGTGACGAGAGCTGGAAGAAAAGGTAGGATCCGTAAACTGACAAACGCGAAACAGCCATTAGGTCAGGCAGCGAAAAACTCGAAAGGAGATCCCTACTGAGGAGGAGAATGATGGCAACCTACAAAAAGCTCAGATATATTGGTCATCCACCCTGACGCTGACAAACGCACCCCATGACTCATTTTAAGGACTGACGATTTAGTGGTAGCTTCGTTTTGGTCGGTTTTCCCAAGAGACCAGACAAAGGCACCAGGGAGAAGGACAGCGATGACACTAATCGTCAAAAGGGAAGCGTTCATCTGTGACGATACTTGTGGTGCAAGGTTTCAAACAGTGAGGGCTACAATTTAACGGAGAGATACACACCTGCCCCAAAACCCTGCTCCGAGAACCTCAAACCGCCCGCAAAGAAACACATGCCAAGTACGAGCACTCCAAGGTGGTAAGACTGATGTGGAGAGCAAACGAGCGTACAATTCAAAACTTACGCAAGTTGCTGAGGATAGAACCGACAACTAGTAGAAGCTGTAAATCTGGTGTGCTTATGGAAGGAAAATTTTACTCACGAGATGACTGCACGATGTCTATTTCACATTTAATCAGAGCGATGATCTGACGGAGCGAACAATGAGGATGTGGCATGCAGACACATTGGAAAACTTGACATACAGAAACGATCAACTCGACACTACCGCGAGAGTCAGCACGGGTATCGGAGGGAACGAGGGCTACTTACGAATTCCCCTAAGCGGAAGATGTCAGACAATCGCTGAAGAGGTTCTGACTAACTTACAAGTGTGGCATTCAAGAGGCCTGCTAGGGTTTGTCCAACTCGTATCGATAGCTCATCCGTAGCGAATGCAAGCAACTGGTGACGCATGAATACTACGCCGTGGTTCCCGAATCAGCGACTGACCTTTGCAAGAGGTATGATAGACAGAAATGAGACTGTTCAAGCGAGTTGACAGCAGCCAGCACAGAATAGACGACGACCACGTACAGACAAAGATAAGCGTGTGCTCGTTAGGCAATGAAAAATTTAATGCCCACTGAGCAGGTAAATATCAGCAAAAAAGAGGGCAGAGAATACCAAATGGCATACGGCTACTGGAATACACAAGAGAAGAACATTCAAATCTAATGTGAAACGAATGAGGCTATGGGCGACACTCGAACAGCAAGACACTTACAAGACGCTAATATAATGGCTCGTAGGCTATTCCAGACCGTTGGTGTTGGTCCCACCTTCTTTGGAGGATGCATAAGGGTGACAGCGTGGGTGACAGCACGATGTGGGAGGCTGGCTTTCTTTCGTCCGATTCCCCCCTCTGCTGTTGGTCTCCCGAGTGCCGAAGATGAACCAGCCGGCTCCGAAGCAAAATCCAGTAGTTTGGAGCTGGACGCTGATTCCAAGGGGGCGTGTTCCGCCACTGAGAAGGTGCCCATGAGTTGAGGGTGGTTAGCCACTGGGAAGAGGTGACCTACTAGTACTGTATTGTTTAGGGAAGAGTAATACTGGCTTGCGACGCTGGACGAGGCACCGAATTGTAGTACCTCGATTGGGATGTTTTTTTTTTCACTGGCAAGGAGGAAAGTGGACTTGGGTGGACGAAGCACAGTTGTGGTGCTTTAACGTGGTGATGATCCTATCTATTTCAAAGAAGCCGTCGAATGCAATGTTTTATTACATAATTCACGGCCCGCAGCTAAAACATGCACCAAAAAGGCAACTTCTGTGGTTCAGTTCATGGCGCAGCGCACCACGAAAAAAATCTGTGTCTTTTCCTCTGCCCTCTGGACCCTTTTCGTGGCCCGCGGTCGTATCTACAGGCGTGCTGTGGTGAGTGACCTAGCTCCGCAACGGCTGACACAGATCGGAGATGTCCGAACAAGACACCTTTCCATTCGAATGTTCCATGTCCACACACTGCATTGGTCCGAAGTTCTGCCACAAATTCACCCATACTGCCTCACGGATGGCCATCCTCAGCCAAATTACCACGGCAAGGTGGGGCTACAAGACCAGAACTCCTCTCTCGACACTCGATGTCCGAACCCACAGCGCGGTTGCCTTTCCAAGCAAGCACTCAGCCAGCCACGTGAATTAGTCCCGCTTTTGTGCTGTACACGTATCGCCGTCATCCGCTTGCAATCGCATACCAGCATGACACCGCTGGGCTGTGTTGCACTTCAAGTTACAGCGCATCTCGGAAGTGCAGGTCACCCACGTACGCTTGCTTCACTTCTTGGGATCCACGGGTATCGACGCTGGCTTATAATCTTGCACTCCGCCCAGCGGTTGCCCCTCGCTCCACCAAGGCCAAGACACATGCCTGTGGTACATGAGCCGGCGACCCTGAAAACTTCGGTAGCCTGCTTGACTGCACCGGTCACCTGGCTCAAAGCCGATCGTGCCTTGCCGACAACCTTCCATGCAGAATTCTGGTGCGAAGACAAGGACTCTGAAAATCTCGGTCTCCGATCGAATAAAAAAAACGAGCGCGGCACAAGTTGGACTAGTGCGGGTGGGACCTCACTATGTAGCGCAAGCCGATGTATGTTTATCGAATCAGACGTGACATGTTCGGGTGACAACTTTAGGAACGGACTGGCGACAACTCGGAGACAAGATCGCAACGTTGGTCGAAAGTCCGATCGCCACTTATTTTAGGTTTGAGTGTGAGGTGCTTTCTGGTTCTTTCAAATTAGACGAGTTTGTGGTTGGTTGACATCGGACAGTCTGTAACTGATCACGTTGTACCTAGCAAATGCTTATTCGGGAGGAAATTAGGAATGCCTATTGGTTGGCCATTCACGAAGACCAGTTCTCTTCCGCCAATGAGTGACAAGCCATCAGTCCTACATCGATCCAACTTCTGCTGTTTCAAGGCAATGCACTATGAGAAAGTCGACTGTCGTTGGCTTCGTCGCCCTCAGATTCATTGCCATTGCGACTTCTCTCGCACTATTCGGTCACAGCATCCAAATAGATAAACAAATGATACATAAACCACTGGGGCCTGTATTAGTAAGTATCACCTCTTGGTAAAGAGCGATCAACTAGAGACATATATGTGGAACGAAAGAAAGCCCAAGTAAAAAGGTCATAGTTTGATGCGGCATCATAAGGCCATCGGCCGCCATGATGGTGGCAAATTTAGATAGAAATTCTAGATTTGATATATCACGCGGTCCCCAAGGTTACATGTGTTGATGTTTACCCTTGGTACGCAAACGAAACTGCGCCGTATAAGCCGTCTTCGCGGCCCAACATGCCGTAGCCATGCAGCACCTAAACGTGTTGAGCCGGACATCAGTTCGGATCAAAATGAGGAAAACAACATGTCATACCTCCATTTTCCTGGCGTGCCACCCCACCCCACTGTTTACATTTCCGTTTGCGGCTGCCAGTCGCTCCATCTCGACCCGGAAAGCATGGTCGGGTGGGAGTTGCCTCCGTAACTCCCCACCTACCCACGCGCTCGCCGTGTCAACGTACCAGCCTCGGCCTCCCTTGCTCCGAATGATCCGCCACGACCCAGCACCCAGTCCGAGACCGACAAGGGAAGGAATGGACAACTCAATGACACGAAGGCGCGTGGGAGCCTGTGGGACATTTGGCTGGGGGCTGAGTATGGACGTGTAAGGCGGTGTACACAACGGCCCGACGACTTGCGTGTGCAAAGCGATGGAGGCTTGACGGGCGGATCCTCGAGACCCATCGGTACCAGCTCCAGCCCGAGTCCTGTCGAGCTCCGGTGATGTAGATATCAATGTCAGTATCTCGACATTAGCTGCCTTAGTCTTGATGAATTCAGCAATGGCTTTCAACTCGAGGTTTGGAATATAGGAAAGACCCAAAGAACGTAATTTTGGTTGTGGCCGACACACATCCTGGAGCAATTCCTTAGTTATTGGAGCGCTAGACAGGTCAAGGTATGTGAGTTCGCCGCTGGTGAAGCACGGTGCGAGGGTAAAAATCTCGATGAGATCCTCCATAGAGAGCGGGGAAGGGAAGGTCTGATCGCCGTAGAGCGTCAGTTCTTTTATCCGCGCCGCAGCGGGCGCACGGACGAGGAAATGTTTGATCGACTCTCCGGTCAAGCGGGTGCACCGCGCCAGAGCAAGCGATCGAAGTCTAGCAGGCGAATTGCCAAGTGCATCGAGCAACTCTGGCGTGGCGCGCGTCGCAGAAAGGTCGAGGTGAGTGAGAGAGGGGAAGGCGAGAACGAAGGGAGTAAGGATGTGGGGCTGGATGGATTTTACACCGCGTAGACAGAGACGTTGAAGACCTGGGAATATCAACGGCTCCTCTCTAGTGAAGCGGACTGTTATACGAGAACGCCTTCCGTCCATTCGCTCCTCTTCTTCGCTCTCACTTGAGTCACCATCGTGGTGTAGGAGGTGAGTGTCGACAAACTCGGTAAGCGCGCTGACGAAGACAGCACTGACGCAACCTGTGAAATCCACGGCTTCAAGATCTTTGCAGTCTCGCCTCCTCTCACGTTCATCTTCCTCTAGGTCATTGTCATTGG
>JBBPSU010000064.1:0-27903 GCA_038093755.1 Tylopilus microsporus | reverse complement strand
TTGGATCTCAATTCAATATCAAGATCAGTGATGCTCAAAGGATATATGGTTATTGCTATGGCCATCTGAATTATATTTATTTGGCAGATCTAGCTGGTTATACCATTACCTCATCAATTTCCTGATGGACAAGGGAAAAAAGACAAGATGGTAAGACTCACTGTACCCCGATGGTACTAATGTGCTCGCTGATTGTGGCAGAACCTCTTGCTTGTGGGGTGCTCTGGAAAGCAGGGTGAGGGTGGTTAACTTGTGGTCTCTTTGGCAAGACTGTTGGATCCTGGGTCATGATTAAGGTAATGTGTCTTGATACCCTGGGATCTTGGCTTGGACGCATGTTGAGCAAGTGATGGTGGTTGTGCATTCGATTGGGCAAAGCGTCAGGAGCACTATCAGCACGAATGCCATTTTTAGGCTCCGATGGTGTGGCACACAAATGCTCGTCCTCCAGTGTCTGCACCTCAATCTTCAGGAGACCCCCTACACCCACTTGAAGACAGAAAGAACCTGAAAGCCAGAGGCTCACCGAGAAGTTCCAAGGGGTCAAGCTCAAGGCCTGCCGCTTTGCATAGCAGAGTTCGAAAATGGATTCCCTATGTGATGCTTCCGTTCAGTGTACACCTATATTGACAAAGTTCTTCACAATGTCAAATCCGGAAGCAAGTCCGACATCTCCGAGCTAGTCCGGGCACTCCTATCCGAGTCCGGAGATCTCAGCCAGTAGGACTTCGCTCAGAGTTGACATCAGAGCTACAGGACTTTGCTCCGGAGCTTCGGACTTTCTCCTGTATCCTTTTGGGGATCGCTTAGAGTCATACAAGCACATCTCCGCCCATAAGTATAAAGTCTTTGAGTCTTTTTCAAACTCCTCAGTTGTCTTGCACCTCCTTGGGCAGCAGCTGAGGTGAGCACCTTTTTACTTACAGTACTTCATTATCTCTAATTCATGTAATAGGCATCCCTGCCCTTTACTTAGCTTGACACACAATGTGTCAGTCGAGCCCTCCTCAAAGTGTTTGGATGCTTTGACATCCTAGACCACACCTCCCTCGCTGTGCTCACTCCCTACTTCAAGTTTGAGTACATTGCATTACCCGTTGGGTCTGTCCTATGGGTGAGAGACAATCCACCAGACAGGCTCTACATCATCCAACTTGAATCCAGTGTCCTCTGCATGTTGTACAAGTTACCCGCCCACACACCGGTCATCAATTGGTATTGGGAACATTGGAGAGTGAGCTGTCGGTACTGTTGGGGCTTCCACAAAATGCAGTACATTCATCACATCATTGAAGAGACTGACCACATGCACACGCCAGCTATGCAACACTGGGCATTATTCTTGACTCATTGGGCATTTATCATGTAGATGCTCGGCAGGTTGGTTGCTACTGCAGGGACAGCTGTGTGCATCAAACTTGAAATGGTAATGCACGCTCTTCCTCACTGATCGATACGGTTGTTCAACGTGTCATGCTAGTGCATACCAGGGTCTTCCCTGGATCGGTGTGGAAAAGACCTACATAGAGTATGTCTTTCAGTGTCCTGTGTTCATGCAACGTATACTTAGATATACACAGTGTTTGGTATGTTCATCATACTAGTAGTGCCTTCTTTTTGTGGCCTTGGTCTCAATTCAGCAAAGGGTCAGATGTTCGCAGGGAGCATTGCTTTTGGAGGATGTAGGTGCTCTGCATGTTCAGTCCCCCACAGACAATGTCATCCATGGTGCTCATCGCGTTCCACAGTTGGCTGACATGGACGACCAGCGGGCGTATGGGATGATGACAGCATGTGCTTGATCATGCGTCGAAGGGTCGTGTCATGTGTTGAATTGGGTTGCTGTGTGTGCGATTTGCCATGTAAAAAGAATGCTGCCTGGTCGGCAACACCATTGTATCTTGGAAACACATGTGTGTTCATTAGGACAATGGATTCAAGTTGGATCCACCTCCTGACCACACTCGATCAATCAATTCTTGATGGGCATGTAGTAGTATGTACTTAATTAGCCCAGTTCGGACTTGGAGTCTATGCCAGCTACTTCGCCGTGGCAGCCTACCCATCTGATGGTTTTCAAATCGGTGATTCAAGTTGTTACTACTGATCGTTGTAACCTAGGAAGCCAGCAAACAGGTTCAGAAACTTCAGATTGCCTCAATGCTGTGGACCAGGTGCTAATATCTTGAATATGGTGCAAACAGATTGGTGTTGAGACCGTCGGGCCAATCTGGCAGATGTAAATTGCGGGTTTCAACTCAACTGCATATAGATTAGATCTCTTGGCCCGCTGGAAAGCATTCATTGTCCTTCAAGTAATGATTTGGCCATTGAACTGAAGTGAATACAGTCTACTTTACTGCTGTATACATTGTAAAAGGCCACTCAGGCCAAACCTGATATGGTTTTATTTATTTTTGTTGTCTGCTGTCATATCCCATGAGGCAGGTTTCAGCTTATAGCGTCAACTTCAAGTTCCCGGCCTCACTGCCCAGCAGGTCCATATACACAGTGTTGTGACCACCTTCTTATTGTCCCTTAGACAAAGGAAAGTGTGATACTTGGTCATGACTAATGGTCTCATATTATCGGGATGGGCTCCGGGCTTAATCAGTAGGTTTCTGTTTTGTTTTCTGATCCTTGATGCCAAAAGTTACAATATATACAGTGTTGGCTGCTTCCAATTTGTGCATGCAATCGCTTTGTCTGCCTCCTTAAATGAACCATGAAGAATTAGAATGTATGGCATTTCCCTAGCCCAGTTGACGCACTATGCATGGTACTTTCCAAAGGACCCTTATCTCATCAGGTTTCTCGTGTGTCTAGTCCTCTGTTTATGTATCTACTTTGAAACTAACCATCTTGCAGGTCCTTTTTGCCCTGTCAGTCTATTCACTTGACTTGTATCCATACAGGAATTGTTGACATCATTCCCAGTATTGTGGATTCCCTTCACCTTGTCGGAGTTACCGAGTTTCACTGGAATATGCTTGTGACATGTCACAGACGAGATGTGGTGGCGATGTGCAATACATATTTATCGTGGTGAGTAGCTTCCAATGAAGCACATTGTGAAGTGTAATTTTACTAACATTGGTAGGGGTGCATACGTGAGTATCTGACATTCTGCACATACATATACTCATTGATGAACTTTATAGATATCACTTCCCATGAATGTGAGTCCTGTTTAGGTGTGAAATCTAGTTGGTCTCATACCGAGTTCACAGCATGTGATTACTTTCACAGTACAGTGGTTTGTATGCACATCGGTTGCACATACATATTGTGACTGAAATGCTCTTCTCAGTTTCTTCTGCCACTGAGTTTGGATCAGTAGGTTGATTCCTAACTGGAACTGTGGCCACATTATGATGACATGCTTCAGTCACCGGATTTAAAATATGTGTTACTATGGCCATTGTACATCAGTAGATCACTTTGAGCTCTAGAGTGCTTGCTAGTGTTAGCAAGTGACTATAGCATTGCAGCAAGGTCCAGGCTTGACAGGTAGTTCAATCATGTCTGTGTGCTTTGGGTCACAATGGACTGCTATCAAGATCACACTTCAACAACAGCTATACCAGACAAGTATTGTTGCACACACTTCACAACACTACCTGTGCACCCCAGTCATTGCTAGCACTCTTAAGTCTTGGTCATATCACAGGACTCCGAGTTGGACCTTGGCATGAATCAAACAACAACCAATCATTGCATAACACAACATGGAATACACAGCACAACATAACATGTGACAAGGAAAACTACCATATGAGGAAATGCCGTCCAACTCATCTATACTTCAATCCAATACTGCAATGAGGTGATCATGGCACTGGACCTGAGTATCGACTTGTTGTAACATAGCCCTGACGTGAGCATGTGAGCAGACGCACTCTCAGATGCAAAGAAAACTAACCAGCCCTCCTCACCCCACTGTACCAACTAATGCTTGAGTCAGGGCCCGTGGTATGGATGCTTCAGTACCTGGTCCAATGCCATTGAAACTAAGCCACAGTAAATAGAAGAATAACCCATCACCGAGAAATGGGGCATATGTTTCACAGAACCATTGTGTGTGAAACTGTCAAGAACACAATTATACTAAAATATAATGTCAGCATGCGATGAGGGCAAAAAAATATAGGTATACTGCTGCTGTGACAAGCACCAGACAAGGGATGGGAATGCCACACCGAAAAAGGTCAGGATGTTTGTCCGCGATGCGATGAGAGCCAGTGTAGAAAAATTCGATGAGGGTTTCTTTAAGTGCCAGGTTCGTGAAGTTTTTGGTCTTCCCCTTTTTGGAGTGTTGGTTAAGAGAGAGAAAAAAACAAAAAATCAAATGGCTTACATTTTCGTCGAACCCTCCACACAAGAACAATGATTCATGGAGGAGCTTGTTGGCCGCAGATTTGACCCATTCAAGTTGATCTTCTTGTTGAACATCCGAGGGGGGGACCAGACCATACATAGCTGGGGCATTCCTGAGTGTGACCGACTTCAGTTCCGAGTGCCACATAGATATATCTGCAAGAAGCTGGAAGGCATTAAATAAGATGAGCTAATATGAATGAAAGACTTACCAGATTGGCCATGTGAACTTTATGGTCCAACCAGACGATCTCTTCAAATAAGGTTAGAATAGAAGCGCAAACACGATGAACTTGTGATCACCCACCCTGCTCGAATTTCATGCCATGATCAGTCCACTCGACAACAGAAGTGACCAGCGATTCTGTAACTGATCCTTTAAGATCACGGGATTTGGATGGAAACAGATTGTCTATCGCATGGACAACCCAGCAGTCTTGCTTTGCTCCTTCGAGAAAATCCTTCCAGATGGGAAGATAGTATGTGAGCATGTCGGGAGAAGGTGGTTGATCCTTCGATTTCTTGGAATTCCTGGGTGCATGCGAATTGACACTCACTGGTCCTTGGGTGGAGGGTGGACCAGATTGGTGGAAAGCATTGCCTTCCAAAGCGTTGAGACGATCGGGGTCTGGGGCAGAAGGGCATCCGTTGGTTCAATAGTGACGCTCAAGGACATCGGCAATCTCGTTGTCAGCGTCGTCCTGGACTTAATGTGAGCAACTTGAATAATAGATGCTGGTATGTGGACATACATGTAACTGTGCACCTTCCGGTTGGTGAAGATTTCGTAGAGCTGTTTCATCATCTTCATTGCATGAATACTTGAACTCCGGTGGATCTGGTGGAAGCAAGGCATGATGGGTTGGATTCTGCACAAGCTGGTTTGATTCACCAGAAAAACCTACAAAAAATCATGAGCTCGCATTCTAGGAAGCTGAAATACTTGCCTGGGTGAGTAGTCTCTCATCAATTAGTTGCACCCCAGCCATCCACTTTGCCCTCATCTTTCTCATTGTCCAGGTTCTTTTCGTCACGAGAAAAAGAATTGGTCAATGATTTCTCAGAGTTCTCATCCGAGTCATCACCTTGGTTCTGCAGAGACCACTTATTAGCACCACAATCAGATAGGAGAACCGGATCAATCAGCCTATCCGGGATCTGGGTGGGAGCTTGCTTTGGAGCAAAGCGAGGATCAACGAACTGCGACTTTGAAGACTCCATTCCCATAACATTCATCGCAGAAGGTGGACTTGAGAAAAGTTGTGATGTTGGGCCCACAAACCTAGCCTGAGCACTAGGGACCGGGTTGCCTACAAGTTGAGATCCACCGCTGGCAATCGAAGGGATGTTGGGAAACTGCGACCGTGAAGGGTTTGTTGAAGGTCGTGTTGAGAGGGGCCATGATGTCGGGCTTACGAACCCAGCCTGATTATTAGAGACCGGACTGCCTACAGGTTGAGGTCCACCGCTGGCAATCAAAGGGGCACTGGGAATGGACTGAGAAATAGGAGCATGGAAGCCATAGCGCTGGGAATCCAAGGCATGCTGATGAAAGGCAGGGAATGGTGGACCCAAGGTATCTGTGATAGTCACTGGAGAGTCATATGGCGGCAGGGGGTTAACCTATAAAATTGGTTAGCTCGCTCTTTGAAAGACATATGTATTACCTGTTTCCTTCCGCATTCTCCTTTGGAATGCTTCTCTGGAGCAAGAGGATTGTCGACAACATCCTCAGGAAAATTAGTCACAGACTGTGGCTGCTTAACCTGAGACTCCAACATTGCTCTGATTTTCTCCAGATGGTAAATCCTTCCACCAGATCCTGCACCTGACCTGTTTGAACGACGAGGCCCCAGGGCCCCAACAGGTTGACTCGTTTTGGCGTTGTCATCAAGTGCACTTTTCGGATGCTTCTGGAAGAGTGTAGAGTTATCACCTTCGGTACAATGCTTAGACTTGTTGGTCTTCTTTCTGGACGACACAGCGACATCTGGATGAGTCATGACAAAGAAAGATGCAGGTCAGGGCTGAAGTCAGAAGGTGAAGGATCTGCAGCGAGCTCGATTACTGGCATGGCGAGATTTATAGTGGGAACAGAGTGGGTTCGAGGACATTGAGGCAGATGAGGTAAAACATGTAGTAGCTCAAATTGAGTCAGGCCGAGTCATGGCAACAAGTACATATATAGTAATATACGCGAGAAGACAAAGTTACATAGGACTATGTTTAAATCGCTTAAAAGGCACCGGAGGGTTGTCCATGCTCCTGACATCTTCAGACAGTCGCTTCTTGGACATCTGAATCAGTGTAAGCGTGTCCACCTCCAACTGACTCGGATTGGAAGAAGATTGGGAGGGCAACCGGATCTCTGCATAATCGCTTAGCATGCGTTGCACTGCTCTCATCATCTCTGAGGGTTTCTCTCTGGGCATGTCAGACAAAAATTGATCAAAAATAGGTAACACGTCTCCAAAACATAACTGTGGGCTGCTCTCCGACGTATTCATATTCTTTGCAAGCAGCGCCCACCAATTGTCTGCAAGGGGAAGCAGATCTTGAAAATAGGGGGAAACCTGCTTGTGAAAGTCCTTCCTACAGGCTTCTGTGAGAATGAAAGATGACTTGGCATCACCAGCACCAATGAGAGCGGCTGTGGCATCGCCATTGTTCCAGGGACCGAGAATCGTCTTCTCGGGATCATTGTTTGGGCGCTGGCGACCAAGCAGACAATCATACATGATCATGATCCAGATGAAGACGTAAAACAATGATTCAATGTCATCAGCGTGTGTGTGCTTCACACACATGTTGTCGCTAAATGAGTGGTTGTTGGAAGTGGTCTTGCAGGAGGATCGGGAGGAAGCTGAGCGCGTCATATCTTTGAGCTGATTAGGAAGGTTGATGGACATGTATGGAATCGTTCCCTACAGGGGTGTTCATGAATTGCAATGTACAGAATCTCATACATTCAGTTGACTTACGGTACCACCTACAGGATAACTATTCTCACTATTCACCTCAACACCGAATTCCCAATCAATGAGAAAACCGCGTGAAGTACCATTCTCCAGATCTTTGATCATTGTATTGTTGAGGCTGCAGTCGCAGTGTAGGACATTGAGAGCTGCTGCTTGTTCCAGAACTGCACAGTTCAGTGAGTTCGCATTCAAGTTGTGAGAGCTGTTAAAGTTATTGTACCTCAGAGAATGTCTCAGAATGAAGAGACAAGTTCTTTTTTGGATTTGAACATGGTAATAGGTCGGGCACAAGGCATCGTGACCAAACATAGATGGAGCCGGGGAAACTTCATACACTTTTGCCATTTCTCCCTCCTGTATCTGTCTGTGCCGTCTTGCATGCGTGTGGACAAGTCTGTATCTCCCTCACACTCCACAAACCAATGGGCATGCAGCTTAGGTACGCCGTCAATATGTGCGAGGCGCATCAACATCTTGACCTCATTGAGTACGTTTTGAGTGGGTGACACTTGAACCCAGTAATCCTTGATGACATAGTAGATGTTGTCTTTGCGAGCGAGATTGTCATATCCCATAATTTTGACAAGTCCAACTCCGATGTTCCGGACTCAACTCCGGACTCAACAACACAAACTCCGGACCATTTCATGTTATAGTATAGTCTTTCACTTCCAGACTTGTATATCCGTCTCACTCTTACGTTTGTCTTCATTCCTCATTATTCATCTTTGTTCCGTTTTTGTATTAGTTCCGCTCATACATGTCTCCGAACCTGTGCTTCGCTTAGGAGCACAGCTCCGGCCTTTCGCTACTCCGACGTCCGTCTCACTAATCACTTACTCATCAGTACAACTCCGTTACTAATG
Organism: Tylopilus microsporus; assembly: GCA_038093755.1. Classification (NCBI taxonomy): domain Eukaryota; kingdom Fungi; phylum Basidiomycota; class Agaricomycetes; order Boletales; family Boletaceae; genus Tylopilus; species Tylopilus microsporus. The sequence continues at coordinate 19,682 of JBBPSU010000064.1, read as the reverse complement.
CTATGTCCGCGCTCCGTATATAAACTCTCCATACCAAGCCATGTAACTTTAGTTTGAATATCAATTATTACCAACTCCTCTCTTCCGAAGTCTTGAGGACTTCATACTCTCTCTTGTCCACTCGCAGACTTAGTCCTCCTCGGACTTAGGTCTTGCCCCTTCGGACATCCGAACCTCCGCTCTTCCGAAATCCGGGACCAACTCTGACAAGGGCGCACCACATACGGTGAAGCCAAGTCCCACTTACGCTCTAGCACTCCGGAGTTCTGGAGTTAGACTCGGAGTTGAACCGGTCTTAACAGAGATAGCATACAGTTCCTCTACCCAAAAAGCCAGGACTCGAAAAGAGGATCTGGATGAGGTCAAACCACACCTCACTGACTAGCATCCTCCCAATGATCGTATGAGTATCAGCCGGCAAAACAGGAGAGGAGGAAGGTGGTTCTGGAGGAGGAAGGGGGATTGCTGGGGTCTGAGCTGGGGAAACGGCAGTAGGCTGCATTTGATACAAAGGAGAAAGCAGGGCGCGGAGGTGAGCAGGCATGGGCTTGATCTCCATGCTTAGATCAAAGCTGATACAGCTGTAACAACCAAACGAGAGTGTGGAAAGGATGTAGATCAGATGATCAGGCTGCTTGTGGATGTTGAAAGAAGGGGTGCCAGAGCGGTCGTAAAAGTGAAGGCAAAGTTCTTCACTGGCGCAGATCAACAACACTAAGACAAATCACCTCCATGGTTGTTCAACAAAGGTGAGATAGGTTTTGGTATCCATTGTCTTCCCAAGATGTTTGGCCGGCTGGTATGCTTCTTTCATGTACTTAGCGATCACCTTGGGACTCTGCCAAGTGACCTCATCCAGTGTTTCAGTGGCTTTGTCGACAAGAACTAGATCCGGTGTGCGTTGATAACCTCCAGATGATTCAGGAATGGGCTTGTTGCTCCAGTTGGACATCCAGCGATGTCTATCACCACCGATACTGGGGGTAAGAGCTTTGATGGCAGTTGTAACTGTGTTGAAGAATGCAATGAGAGATCGTTCAGTGGTGAGGGCGACAGCCAGCACTCCAGGTCATGGGAGATCTGGTTGTGTTGGTAGATCAGAAGTGAGGTTGACTGGCCACTTCCAACATTTTGCAACAGGATCATAGAGTTGCCACTGAGGCGGGTGAGGACGGGGCGAAAGGACGGTACCGACGTCATCCAGGATTTGCAGAAATGGGACAGTAAGGGACTGGGTGCCAGATTGCAGTGGTAGAAATGATGTTGCACGGGAGGTGAAGGAACAGAAAATAACTTGCACTGTGTACCCAAAGGGACTTGGGCTGGCATTTGAGCAATCACGAAGGCTCACGTGGATGATAGAGCCTTCAAGCTTGTGGGTGGTGAACGAGTCCATGGATGTCACTTTTCTGCCATCTTTCGGAAGGGGGTAAGAGCCAAAGGGTTTGTATATTCCATCTATTGTCAAGCATTTGATGTCTCAAGTCCACGGTGGCATAACTTGAAGCTCTTGTTGGGGTATCTCGTGCTGACATGTTGCCATACACAGTGCACTGCCTCGTATTACATAACAGGCATTGATGACGCAGCAGATTGGATGATACAAGACTGCAAGCTAGTATATAGGTTTAGTTGGGGAAAGAATGTATAGGCTACTTCTATGCATCGCAAGTGACACTAGTGAGACTGAAGTAGGTATCCTTATCAAAGTATTTGTTGAGAAAAAATTGGTTAGAATGTTTGAAAGAGTTCTGTGAGGTCAAGTGGGGATCCGCAGATGCCCCATAACATGGAATGAGGTGGGCGAACGCCTGTACCTGATAAAGAGGAAGCATGTCTCCCACACGCTGACCATTCGTTCTCTTGGCTCATTTGAGAATCTTGAGCTGCGACAAAGTGTCCTCGCCACTTATGTTGAATCGCTGGATGTAAACCAAAAGCTTGTCTTCCCAAGGCCACCGAATCCCAGTCTTCAAGTCACCCAACGGACGCATGATACACCGCAACTGACCCACAATGTGTCCTAAATTGCTGTGAGTTTCTGTTGTTGGGAAATTATTTGCCTTACCTTTCGGCCCATCCTGAGGCCAGTCAGCGCCTGCATCGGCTTGGATAAAAGCGGCGTCATACTGCCCAACAGTCCATTCCTTGTCAGGAGGGGAGATAAAGAGAGTTTGAGTAGGGAGGATATCGGCTGTATCATGGAACGGACAATTCTGTAGGCGGATTTTAAACCAGATTTGCAGGTCATTGAATGGTAGTGCTGAAGTGGGCACAGCATGGCGCTGTCCCCCGATGGTATGAACCAGTGGACCTTGTGCTTTCTTGCAGGCGAGATAGTCAGCAAGGGCGGGTCGCAAGTCTGGAAGAGAAAATAGTTCAGCCGCCTCATCAACACCAATGCGCCTTATTGCAGGATCATAGGCAAGATTGATAGCTGTAGAGCTAACATGGAATGTACGGAGGGGATGGGGGACAGATGCTGGGTCTTTGTCGCAGAGACACGCAGATACAGCAAAGTAGTTTGTCAGGGGACGTGCCAAGGATCTGGCAGAAGTGAGTCTATCGGCAAGGTCATCCATATCTTCATTGCTGTCGTCCTCGCCAGTGTCACTGCCATTGGGCTCCAATGCATCTGTTGAAGGCTTTGAGAAATTGTTCTCCTGGATTGATGTCATGAGATCAAACATCCGGCACTTTTCTGCTCGATCTAGAAACCGACAAATCTGAGGGTCATAATTGTTATTGTTGCTAGCTCTGGCAGGCATCTTGATCTCAGACACATGAGCATGCTCTGTGATGTCAGCGGTCCACTGGATAGCAACACCAAGTTGCTTGATGCTTGGCACAAAACTCTGCATAAGTTCCAACTTGGGGATATACCAGTTGTCGATGGGTTTGTTCCCCTTTCCACACCATGCTCTGCAGTCAAGGATAGATTGCTTGTTTGCATGAAATGTGTCAAGGGCAGAAGAGATGTGTCGAAGTTCATTGTTGTCGATGCAATAAGCTTGAACATGGTACTGAAAATCCATCAGTGTGCGGATGGCCACAATGAAGTGAGGATTGGCAACATTGGCAATCATGCCGACAATATACCATTGGACGTCACGGTGTACACGCCCAGTGACCTGCTTGAGTTTGGAAATGCCAGACTTGAAATGGCGGAAGCCAGACATGGGTTGCAAAACGGAGAGTCGGAAGTTGAGTTCAGATGCGCCAATGGTGATAAGACACCATTTGACATCGTGGTCCCAGAATTCCTTGTGTATCTGGTGCAGTAGTTTGGGGGTGAGGAAAAGGCTGGGACATGACAAAGGAAAATTGCAGAAAAATGGTTTGCTGACGCTGTTGAGATGGAAGCACTGTGCCCCATGAAAGAATGCTTCCAGGTTGGAGGGATCGGCTTTAACTTTCACTGCTTGAAGCTGCACGATAGTTGTTGAACTCATCTGTGGCTCATGGCGGAAGGGGTCACCAAATTGCTTGAACATTGCCATAGTTACAGGTGATGTTTTGCCTCCGACGCATGCGAGCATGGCAGCTTCGGGCATGTCTACAATATAGCTGGCGAGCGGGGTGAAGCAATATCGCACATGGCCAGCGGGATCCAGTGGCATGATGCCATGCTTGGCAGTGTGCTTGAGTGGATCGAGAATGATATCGAGACATTGGTGGACCATTCTGGCCTCTAAGACGCCTCACATGCGTTTGTTCTTGTGAATAAATTTTGGGATGGGTAAAAGAGTGGTCAGCATGAATGAGTTGGATGATAATTTGAGGCGTTTGGACATCTTGATATTGGCGATGCTAATGAGTAGCGGGTGGGCAACTCTGCCCCCACAGAGTGTCATGATATTGGTCTTGTCCGACAAGAGAATCATGCCGAGCAGCATTGCACCTGCAGGAAGGGCGGACTATGGATAAATCCTTAGTGAGGCATATCAATACTAGTAGTTGACAGGAAGCACGTACCTGCATGTTCCATGCTTGATCGCCTGTCATCCACTCTGTATACATGCGGCACTGCTTGCCGGGGGTCTTGTATATGCATCGGGAGACCCAGTCCAGGTGACTGCGAAACAGGGGATGATGTAGAAGCCACGCGACGCACTCCAATGGATCACGCCAGTAGAGATAAACGGGTTGTTTGGTGGGGTGTGAAGGCTGCAGCTCCATTACATGCCAGCGAGGACCATTGGGAAGGAGCTCAGCTCTGCCACAAAGTTCTTTCACTGTAGAAAAAGACAGCTGGATCATTTTCACCTTGGAATCTGGTTCAATAATGCCATATTGAGATTGAAGCATTGGACTTACCATCGGCAATTTCAGAAAATCATCAATCGCCCTCATGCTCAGTCCGGAACGAAGGAGCCATAGAGCTAGCTCCCACTCTTCACGCGACACAAATGGATAGTAGAGGTTGCTGAGTCATTGTTCACTGAATTGATCTGTATTGAAGCAATCCATGAAAGTGGGCCTGGTGAAATATACTCACGCTGCATCCAGAAATAATTCGCAAGTCTCTGCTTGTAATCCCCCTTGCGGTGAATGAGGAACCTCACGCAAACGGTCTGGGCTGGAGTTGGTGTTGGGATCAACATTTATGTCATCTTCTGAAAATGAAACAGAGTCTAGATGTGATTCAGCCTGAGGAGCAGCGGGGACATGGTGGTCGCATGGATTTGGAGCTGGTGGAAGGTTGAGGCTATCCTGTAGGGAAATGAGGTTGTCAACCCATGTGTTGCAGCCAGTAGTCGGCTGGCTCATGTGGTTTGCAATGGTGATGTGGTCCTTGAAGCTGCCCTTGCTGCAGCTGGGGCAGCGGGGCATGGTGTGACTCAGACATGTGGTAAAGTTTCGACTTGGCTCAAACTTTGGTCTAAGCTACCATCAACTTTCAGCACAACCTTGTACATAATTCACCACATGCTCCCGAGTCTATGTTCTGAATCTCATGCCTGAATTCCTCCCCTCATTTCACCATGGGTTCTGGAATCAGTCAATTATAGCCAAAGTTAGGGCTGATGGATGAAATCCACCATGTCATCAGCTCTCCTGTTTGTCATCAAGCTTTCTACTCTAGGTTGTTGTTGACATGATGCGCAGCACGACTCCGGCCTCACAAATGATGGAGCGCTTGTTGTTCTCAATGTAGCACATGCACAAAGGGAGGTGTGTCGAGCCAAACAGGCTCTAGCAGAATCACGTGCAAATCAACATGAGAGTATTGCAAGATTTTACCAACTTCTGGTGCAGAACACCAATGAAACAGCTCATAACATGGAACTCAATGTTGGGTCAATAAGGGTCGTGATGAAGCGTCATGGGTTAGCAGAGCCCATTCCATCAATTTGGCCTGGAATCCACCCAACGCACCACAACCCGGATGGTACATCTTGACCATATGATATTTCTGACTCACTGACGTCTGTTCTTTCCAGGTACCATTACTTTGGAGGATTTAGGCTTGAATCGTCTCACCGCAGTGTCCATACGCCTGGATTAACACATCCAGTGTTCCCATTATGCTGTCTTTCATATGTGCTCTCACCATATATCCTATGTACATGTGCATTATGCATTACTATACCCTGGCATATGTACAGTATTGAGTGAATCATTGACCCCATGTCATGTGCCAAAGTGTGAATGTGTGACATCGACATTTAGGACGTCTCACCATGCCACTGGCAGTGGCTTTGACAATGCTACCTACGACAGCACCATTGCACTAACTCATCGTGAGGGCTGTCTGTGCCAACGCATCATGTCGACACACGGTCACTGTAAGTAAATGCCCAGCTAAGACAATTCTTGCTCTCACGTGCTTCCAGGGAGATTGGTCTCTCTACGTCGAACAGCTCACTACTGGTCAACTCCAATCGGAAGTCATGGCAGTTCTGCAGCCCATGTACCCCAACACCACCATCCCTGACCCGATTGCTATTCACATGCCAGCTTGGCACATCAGCAAACCAACCTTTTTCCCACACAGCCAAAATTTGACTCTGTACAGAAAGGTCACCCAAACTACAGACTCTACAGTCTGTGCAGAGGAGGGTTGGTTTGCTGATGCATTCTCACCCATTGTTCTGTGGCTCATATTTGAACTAGGTGTCATATCCCATAATTTCAACAAGTCCAACTCCGATGTTCCAGACTCAACTCCGGACTCAACAACACAAACTCCAGACCATTTCGTGTTATAGTATAGTCTTTCACTTCTGGACTTGTATATCCGTCTCACTCTTATGTTCGTCTTCATTCCTCATTATTCATCTTTGTTCCGTTTTTGTATTAGTTCCGCTCGTACATGTCTCCGAACCTGTGTCTCGCTTAGGAGCACAGCTTCGGCCTTTCGCTACTCCGACGTCCATCTCACTAATCACTTACTCATCACTACAACTCCATTACTAATGCTATGTCCGCGCTCCGTATATAAACTCTCCATACCAAGCCATGTAACTTTAGTTCGAATATCAATTATTACCAACTTCTCTCTTCCGAAGTCTTGAGGACTTCATACTCTCTCTCGTCCACTTGCAGACTTAGTCTTCCTCAGACTTAGGTCTTGCCCCTTCGGCCATCTGAACCTCTGTTCTTCCGAAATCCGGGATCGACTCTGACAAGGGCACACCACATACGGTGAAGCCAAGTCCCACTTACGCTCTAGCACTCCAGAGTTCCGGAGTTAGACTCGGAGTTGAACCGGTCTTAACACTAGGGACCATCCTATGTCCCAGGACATTCGGATAACTTGAAGCGATGCTCAATAACCGCGTTTGCTGGCGAAGCTACCAGCGTTGAGTACTTTGGTTCGTCACTTGTGCAAATGCGCTTCGAAACGATTACTAACATGCTCTTATGCCAGGTTTCTTGCAGGGGGCCTACTTCAAAGGTCAGAACACTGGCCTTGCCATCGCATCATGTCTGCAGGACAAGGGCAGTTGTGGATTCCCTCACTCAATGATCCTGACGAACGCTCAGCCTTATCAGAGTTATTTGACTGCACCGATTGCCACTTGATCTTGACTCTATGCAATCGAGTTGCTCTAAATGTTGGAAGGCCATTAGGATACCTAGATACCTGATAGGGTGCAATACCCAGTGCAATCCACTCTTTGATATCTGTGTTTGAGTTTCCGTAACCAGTGTTTAGCTGCTAGAGGAGTCCATTCCCAACTTGCAAGTATTTTCATCGTAATGCTGACCGTCCCTAATGCGCATCTTAGGATCATTGTACTTGCTGCTCAGATCATTAACACAAGCTGGATCATCTGTCACACTGCATACTAGTACATAGAGTATTAGGGACTACTTGTACGACTGTGATCATGGTTTTGACCATGACAATGCTTGCAGCATTCAAGTTGAATGACATAATCAGCCTTGCATGACAGTCTGATGCCTGATTTAGATCAATTAGATCATCACTTAGATCATCACTCAGGTTGAATGGGCTATGATAGTGGTCACTTTGTACCATACCTACTGGCAGTAAGTTATAATGCTATGGACTGCTCCACCCCATTTTTACTACCCCAATAAAGTTTACTAGGGCACTATGCAGCTTTGTTGTACTTTAACTAAATATGAAAATGCAGTGATGCTATGAGACACTACTGAAAATTATGGGAATTTTTTGGGAAAATGGGATTTGCTGATGTAAGTAGCCTGTTCTCTGAAGATGACATTTTTCTCATTATGTGTAGCTTCTCACAGCGGTTGTGCAGCTCGGTGAGTGGACTCTTTTTGTGTACTGTCTGTCATGACAGCTCTCCAGTCATCGGTACATGTTAGTACCTTCGTTTCATCTGCCACCATAAAAAACTGACTCACTCATGCTTCAGGGGCCACCATTCAGACATTTGTGAATCCCATTTTGCCTTTCTGCAAATATCTAAGCTATTGAAAGTATCCATAACAGGACCATTAAGTTTCTTTACATGACACCGGTGAGAGGCATGATCATTGGTAAATTTAAGTGATTCACACTCCTAATGCTGTTAGCTCATGCCCATTGTAGCAGCTGTAAGCACTGTGTGTGACATTATTATCATGGGCACAATTTTCAAGCACTTGTGGAAGTCAGAGCTCTGAGGCCAGTCCCATATCATGCGTGATCTCGTGGTTGTTTTTGTCAACATGGGGGCTATGACATGGTGAGTGTCAATCATTCGTGTTGAAACCTCTGTTCACTGCCTGCTTTTCAGCCTGATATCTATTATCGTTGGTGTGGTTGTAAGTACATATAACTCTCTTCCCTATACACTTTGTGCTGAATCGCTTGACAGTTCCTTACACAAGGAAACCACTACTGGGTCAGCATGCCCACTATAATAATCAGTCGATGTGAGTGACTTGGTCGTGAACAGTCATTATGGAGCTAATCTGAATGTCAAGGTTATGTAAACTCGCTGCTTGCGGTGTAAGGTGATCAAATGCTCTATGTCCTGCTAGAGCTGACTTTGCCCATTCCGATCCGTTACTAGGTTGAACGCAAGACGAGTGCTCTGTGAACGCGAGCTTAGATGGCTACAATACAGCATCAAAGTACCCACAATATTGATATCGACGATACCTTGATCTCTATGGCCTTTTTTTTACCCTTGGGATAAGTTACCCTATGTTGCTCCTTTAGTCATACCCATTGTCGCACAAGCTAAAGGCCTCAACATGTTGTATATTCACTCTGCATACTCTCAGAAACATACTTCACTTCTCTGGCTCATGTCGACGAAGAATGACCTCTTACCATCAGACTCCTTGTATCTAGTTTGGCCACTATGACGACAAAGATATATTACATTGATGCTAATGATGATGTTCATTCGAGACAGGCATATAGACTGCATGATCGAGTTATACATTGTCTTGTTCATTCCACAACCTGCAACCAATATGGCACCACAACTCAGACGTAGCCAGATATGAACTTTCACTCTGGCAAGGTACCACTGACATTGCACTATGAACTATTCGAGATCTTTCAGTGCTCGCTTGGGCCTGTTCTTTGTTGAATCATAGCATTGTATTAACTTGTATTATATGACCGCCTTATCACTCGATTGAAGGTGAAGAACCTGGGGAAAGCAGTGAGTAAGTCTCACCAGTCTAGACGACAAATGACCCACCACTGTGCATATTTCAGCAAGATGTTCATGGCGGCCAAGGTCTGCTCCTTCGTGGCCTTGGCATACCAAGATTGACACAGGTACAAGAAGAGAGTGTTCACAGGATGCTGCATTTGCTGCATTGACTGTGCCGATATTTGACATAACGTGGGAAACGAGGGAAGCCGTTTGAACAAGTAGTTATCTTTCTTGCATAAAGCGAGGTATTGCAAAGGCTAGGGATAAGCTCTGGACGATGATAAGAAATGGAAGCAGGGAAAGCATAACAAGGGTCAAGAGAGGTGACCATACGAATGCAAGTATGAGCACGGATAATGTTGTTATTAAACGCTGAATAAGCTGACCAGCTGCCAAGGGGTGTCTACATAATCCTTTTACTTAGTGCACCGATTCACTCTTTTTTTTCTGTCTCTCTCAGCTTCCCTCTCACAGCCAATCTGAAATCCCATGTCCAGCCACTTCCTGCACAGATCCAGAAAGTCACAGATAACCTTGCAAAGTGAGCCTCCCCTCATTTCAGAATCAGCCCCTGACCATTCTTCCTCTCCAGCCTCCTTCCAGAACTCACCATCCTGCGAAATGTCTCCTTCTCCCTGCAACAGACAGCAAATGGTAAAAGTGCAGTCCATGCCGATTGTCCCATCCATCTTGCAAGTCTTCAACACTGCAAATGTGCAGCCCAACCAGCGCCAGCCACAGCACAGTCCTCCCTCTGCCAGTCTCTCTCTCCAGACCAGGCGCTCGACAACACCGCCCCTGGCACAACCATCAAACAACATGTCAAAACTCACATCCCTACCCAACCCACCCCCTCTCACTAGAGAAGACACACAGGAGCACTACACACCACCCGCTCCACCACTCCACACTCTCAGCCAGCCCAACATCCATGCTCACATACCCGTCAACCCCACCATGGGGTACCCTCACCCTATCAACAGGATTGCTCCTCAATTTCTCATTACCATGGAGGAGAACTGGCAGATGACAGACGAACTCATGGCAGAGATTGAGCATGCTGACTATGCACAGACCCTGAGCCAGCAGCCTCCTGCTCCAGGGATGTCCAGCGTAGCCTAGACCTATGGAACCTCAGAAGAGCCTCTCAGATGCCAGCAGAGCTGTTCTTTCAACAACAATTGAGACAATCAAGGCAATCGCATTGCAGAGCAATTCCCGAACCAGACTTCCAGCCAGCAAAGTACTCGGCCTCATCCACTCCAGACTCAGATTCATCTGGAAGAGCATTATTACAACGATCCTGCCACAGCATACATTCAGATGTACTTTCCTTTCACTCACCCCAATGCTCCCATTCCTCCTATGCTCCATAGCCAAACGGCCACACCATCGCCATCCCCACTTGTCTCCAGCATTCAACCTAGTCCTGCTCCTCCTGTTGGCTCGCCCTATCCTTATTCCTTCACTCATGTCCATCGCAGGACCTACTCCCATGCCGTTTCCACTGCTCCATCTTCCAACTATGGTCCAAACCATCCATCCATTATCAAAGAGCAGCTTGCCCTCCAGATGCAAATGTATGCGCTCAACAATAATGCAGTCATGAGCAATTTGACCTTTTCACCTTCCTCAACACCTTTCCTGCATACAATCCATGGGCATTCTTCCAAGCCTCCAGAGCATTTGGCAGTTGTCGATTCAATGAGCCTGCAGTCTTCGCCAAGTCATCAGCCTGTCAGCTTACCTTTCCCAGCCAGTAGTGAAAAAGTGCGAGAAATCAATGAACCTACAGATGCCTGCGATGGGGGTGAAGCAAAAGGTGGTGAAGCCACCGCCACGTGTGGAGAGCATGCAACCGAGGGATACAAGTCCAGAGCCATATTCGTTGGGCAAGGAGATGGCCGGTGAAGGGTACGAAGTACATGAATGGTGATGGATACGATGATGACGATGATGCAGAGTGGGTTGATGAAGAGGGTGGTAAGGACAAACTGCTGGACTTGGAATACCATCCATCCTTCATTTCCAACATGGAAAAAAGGAGACAAAAGTGGGATGCGCTATGGGATGTGCTGCAGCAAGCGGTAAGAGCATCTTTTTTACCACTGTTTGCCGCATGTTGATTGACTATGTTCATACATAGTTCCAAGCATTGGACTGTGAGATGGATACCACAATGGTCCTTCTCGTGGCGCCTTCCCATTAAACAAGACTCCATGCAGTGACCTCATGTTCCGTGCGACGTGATCAGCTGATGAAATCGCCGGCGATGGCACAGATCCACACCGCATTTAGAGGGATTGCATACCGTCGGAATGCCACATGCTCATGCATGGCCACAGGCCTCCATTCTTGAACACCTCCACAGCTTGACGAGCCTCTCAGGCAATGGGTCCGATACATCTGAAACTCGGGAAGGCAATCTAAAATGCACACTCAAGACAGCGTTCAGCCTCAAGACGTCGCGTTGGCAGGACAAGATGGCGCGCATCTCGGATGAACACTCCAGTGTAGATTTACTGTTAAGGCAGATGCTCGGTCTGAGTCTGTCACCCAATGGTGCACAAGTCGGGTTTTAGTGCAAGATAAAAAGGATGCATTATCAGAATAATCTCTGATATCCGATGGTGCAGTACAACAAAGGGTTGAGTCAAGAGTAGGAGACTTACTCTTAGGTGAGGAGGTTCAGAAGTACGAACAGTGGAAGTTCAGAAGTGTGTGAGAACTTCTTAATTACTGGGTATAAGACCCAGTCTTATATACTGGAACGTATCTGTATGTACGTATTGTGACCAGTATCATATATAGTAATCTTCTAGAACGTCATAGAAGATTATGTGATAGAACTATACTTATCGTCCTATAGCAATAAGGACTACTATCTATGATGTCAGAGATAAGCGATAGCTGACTCATTCTGATGAGTAAAATGGATAGTGTAATGGATAAGAAAGATAAGAGAATCTAGACCTTTCTTCCTGAATTGGTAGCTTAGTAATAGAAGAGCAGAAATAGAATACTACTGATTCAACACTCCTCCTCACTATCATTTGATGAAGGGAATGAGATTGATCTTTAAACGATTTTCTTCAAACTTTTGCCAAGTGAGATTCTTTGTAAAGAGATCTGCAAGCTGATCTTTTGTAGGGACATAGAAGATTTCAATGATCCCAAGATTGGTTGCTTCACGAACATAGAGATCAGGGATATCCATGTGTTTCGTTCTTCCTTCTTGAGCAGGGTGAGAGGCTAAAAAGATAGAGCCTTGGTTGTCACCGTTGAGGGGAATAGGACGAGCCATTTGGTATCCAAACTCTCAAAAGAGATTTCGGATCCAAGAAAGTTGTTTAGTGGTCTCTGTCATCCCAACAAATTCTGCTTCTATAGATGAAAGTGTGATCCTCTTCTGGCGTCTTGATAACCATGAAACAAGACCATTTGCCAAGAAGATTGCATAACCAGTTGTGGATCGACGTGTTTCAATGTCTCCTGCCGTCCGTCATAGGATCCCTGCTATATGCAATGCTTGGCACACACCCTGACATAGCATATTCTGTTATCAAAATGGCCCAATATTCCGCTAATCCTAGCAAGGATCACTATCAACATGCTCTTTATATTGTATGCTACTTATGTGGCACAAGAGTATGCCATCAGATCTGTGTCTGATGTGGTCCCATTGTACTGGATACAAAGATCCTTTGTGCCACATAAGTAGCATACAATATAAAGAGCACGTTGATAGTGATCCTTGCTAGGATTAGCGGAATATTGGGCCATTTTGATAACAGAATATGCTATGTCAGGGTGTGTGCCAAGCATTGCATATAGCAGGGATCCTATGACGGACTGGTAGCATTGATGGAGTTTTGGATCAGCTTCTTTATCATTTGGTTTCAAAGAGTATCCGGAAGGAAGTGGTGTTCATGCATATTTGGCATTTTCAAGTTTGAATCATTTGATAACTTTCTCAACGTATTTGCATTGATCAAGTCTCAGGATGCGTTTCTTGCGATCCTGGGTGATGTGCATGCCTAGGTATTCTGTGGCTGCACCAAGATCTCTTGATTTTCAACATTTCATGAAAGTCTTTTTATGTTCGAGGATGAGGTGTTTGTTACTACCCATGAAGAGTGCATTGTCAACATAGACAACAAATAAATAAAATCCTTTCCTTTGAATTTAATATAGACACCAGGATCTAGATGTGATCGATAGAATCCTTGGTCAAGGAGGGATTGATGCAGGGCTTTATTCCATTGGAGCACTGCTTGTTTGAGTCCGTATATTGCTTTCTTCAATCGACAAACTTTATTCTCCTTCCCCTTTACTTTGAATCCTTCAGGTTGTTCCATATATATTTCTTCGTCAAGTTCTCCGAAGAGGAATGCTGTCTTGACATCCAGTGCTTCGATCTCCCAATCTTCTAGTGTGGCTAGGGCTAATAGGAGTCGAACAGTTTCAAATCTTGCAACTGGAGAGAAGGTTTCTTCAAAGTCTATTCCGAAGATTTGTGTAAAGCCTTTGGCTACGAAGTGAGACTTCTTTCGTCCATTGCTTTTTGTTGCATATACCCATCTCCCTTTGATGGGTGTGTGACCTGGAGGTAAATCCACTAGTTCCCATACATCTCTTTCTTGGAGAGATTGTATCTCTTCTTCCATTGACTTTTGCCATTCTTTTTGTTCTTTAGGCGGAAGTTTGAGGGTATCTCTGTAATGTACTGGCATACCAACAGCAATGGCAGCTGCAGTCATATGATGTCATATCCAGGATGATGAATACATTTGTCCTAGATTGTCTTCCTCATTTGTAGGATCGTTCGGTGTCGACTCTGAAGATTCTTTTTGTTGGAGTTCCTTTTCAATGTCCAAACCCTTTTTATTGCCATAGGCATTATCTGGTAAAATCCTTGGTTTAGGATCTCTCTGTGATCGTCTGACTGGAAGATTCCTAGTTTCTGCTCTTTGACGATTTGTTTTAGAGGGTGGTAGAGCTGATTGTGATCTTGCTCTATTAAAGGGTTGTGATTGGCGATCAATAGGAGGATCTGGTAGAGGTTGTTGTGGATCGTTTATACCAGGTGGAATAGGTGGATTTCCTAGAGGATTGTTGATTTGTATCTCAATGTCCGGATTATCCTCTCTTCTTGGTTTATTGGCAGGTGCATCTTGTTCATCTTCTTTTTCTCCATTTTCATTGTCTATCTGTTGGAGAGGAATAGGGGGCTGAATGTCGAGCTGTTCTTTGGAACAATGCGAAAAGGAAAATTCATCGAAAGTGGTGGTAGATGATATGACAACGCGATGTCGTTTCCTAGACCAAAACTTCCATCCTTTAGTGCCTCGTTCATATCCAATAAAAGTCATTTCTTCGGCTTTAGGAGAGAGTTTATTTGTTCTCTGATCCTTTGGTATGAAGACATAGGCTTTGCTTCCAAAAACCTTGAAGTATGATACATCAGGTTTATTCCCAGAGAATATCTCAATGGGAGTTTTCCACTGATGACAACGTATGGGTTGGCGGTTATAGATGTGAAGAGCTGTTTCAATAGTATCTTGCCAAAACCCTTCTGATAAGCAAGCATGTTGTCTCAGAGCTTCTGCTTTTTCCATGATGGTTCGATTGAACCGTTCTGCACGACCATTTTGTTGTGGTGTATGGGGTACAGTCTTTTGATGTTGGATGCCATGAGACGTGAGGAACGATTGAAACTCGTGTGACATATATTCTCCTCCATGGTCTGAATGTAGAGAGGCAAGGGTAAGGCCGGAGTGGTTCTGAAGCCAGTCAATGAGGCCTTTAAAGTGTATAAAAACCTCAGCCTTAGTATGGATGAAGGCAAGGAGAGCGAAAGCAGAGCAGTCGTCAATGAAAGTGAGGATATAGTGAGCTCTAGAGCGAGACTCGCGTGGTAGTTCCATAAGATCTGAGTGAACAAGTTCTAGAACTTGGGAGGAACAGGATGTAGAAGCAGGAAAAGAGCGTTCATGCATCTTCCCAAGGGCACAGCCCTTACAAGGAGGAAGGTCCAAAGGCTTGGTAGGAAGTCCGGTAATCCTGGAAGGGAGTCCGGTGACATGTGTCTGGGCGTGTCAAAGAGCATTGGAGAAACAATGTCCAAAGTGTTGATGCCATAGATCATATGAATCCATATCCTGCAAGGAGTTTATATTCGACAGATCTGGAGTGATTAGTGTGGACCGAAACCAGTGTAGAATATTGGTAGGCAATGAGGCAAAGGCCCGGATCACCAACCTTCCTTGCTTGTCCCAAATCTTGGTCTGTTTATCAATGGTTACATACTTTGTAACCTTGTTTGGTGAGTTTATTGGTAGAAAGCAAGCAGTGAGCTGCTTCAGGAGAATACCAGCAACTTGTAAGCATGATTGGAATTGGCTTTATGTCACCAAAAGGTTGTTGGAGAATGATGGTACCAGGACCAATCATCTCAATGGTTTTACCATTGGCAACCTTTGCGAATCTTCGTTGATCTTGAAGATCAGAAAAATCTTCTAAGTACGGACTGATGTGATCCGTACATCCACTGTCAACAAGCCAGTGGTGTTTATAAAACTCTTCCTGAGATGTCTCAGTTCCAACCATATAAGCAGAAGTGAAGTCCTCGTTGTAGAGGTCATCCACGTAGTTATCATTCCAATCATCGTAATCAGGTATAAAACCATCAGGAGCATGTGTAAAAGAGATGGTGGAGTGTTTCCACATTCCATCCGCTCTTCTCCGGTGGTCTCCATAGAAGAATTCTGATTCCTTCTTGGGTTTCTTCTTCGAGTTTTTCTTTCTACTCGAAGAAGTTGATGCCTATGGAATGCGTTCATCAGATTTTGGGGTTATCTGAGAACTTGGCTTGTTACGGCTTTCATTGGAAGGACCGGTAATGTCCATTCCAGTTTCTTTTTCTACCATGGTGGCCCAATCTTTAGATGAGCCAGGAAGTGTTCCGGATGGTCTGGCAACACCTGAACCCGAAGGTCTGAAAGGGTCTGAAAGGATATGACTGGTTCCAGGCCAGTGGATAGCAGGGTGTTGCCATCCAGCTTGTGCGATTGTAGATGAATCGCTTTCTCCTCCTTCATTAAGCTCGACCTCATATTCGAGCCTCTGTTCTTCCTCTATTACTCCGGTCATTTCGGAGTTGAACAGGTATGCTTGTTCATCACCATCTGCGACGTTTGCGCGACCTTTTCCTTTCCTATCCTGATTTCCGCAGAAGTGGTTGTATGCAGGTGTATTGGAGGTTTGTTGATTACCTCCATGACCACGTCCGCGATTTCCTCTTCCTCGGTTGTTACCATGGCCTCGAGAGTTTCCGCGACCTCTTGGTCCGGTTCCCCTCAGTACTTCACAATCCCAATGTCCTTGATTGGACTGGGAGTGGTAGCTTTGGTTATATTGAGGCTGCCATTGACGCTGTGGTGGTCCTCTCTGCATAACGGCAGTGCGTTGGATTGAGGAATCGTGCTCGATAGAGCTTATACATGTGGATAGTGGTTGTTGGGAAAGGGATTGTTGGAGAGAATTCTCTGTACTGATACGAGGTATGATTACCGATACATCTAGGTCGGCAAAAGGAATGGTTTGGATGGCTGTAGAAACCATTGGATGAAATGAATGGGAGAGTTTTGCCATAAGCAGCATGGCCTGAAGTTGGTCCTGCAGGTTTGCTCCTGCAGCGTTCATCTGTTGGAAGAAAGACTGGAGATCTGTGATAGATTCTCCAATGGTTTTGGTGATCGTTACACCATTTTCGTTCTTGTACTTTTGACAGAACTTGTAGTCGATCATCCTTTTGAACAGATGGTAGATTCCAGCTGCTCCGATATCTCCGTACATGCTTTGTAGGAGTTGAAAGAATGCTCTTGCGAGTGATGGATGGGGGACTGCTGGGATAGCTGGTTGACCAGCAGCCACAGGTATAGCAGCTTGAGGGACATAATCCCAAACTGCTAACCTTTGAATGTCAGACATGCATGTCATGACAAGGAAGCCCATGATCTTGCAATCCATGATGAGCCATGGACCTTGATCGGCCTGTGGTTGGGTGTTGTAGGTAAACGTCCTGTCCACGTATTTCCATCCATCTAGCATGGAGAGAGGAGCGCGGATCGCTGTGACCCATGAAGACCAGTCGGCACTTCCAGAGAGCCTGGTGAGGCGACTATAGGTGGTAGAATCGATTTTGAAAGCGTCAGGGAGGATGGTAGCCATTTAGATAAAAAGTATCTGCTCAAAAAGATCAGATGAGATCATTGGTAAACTCAAGAAAGAAAGATTAAAAGAAGATTCTCCTGCTGCTCCTATAGGTGAATATGGTGGTTGGTGTCTTTGGATCCAAGTAGTTATCCGGTTCCTTGTATGAGTTCTTTTTGAACATCTATTTTTATTAAGCCATAAGGCTTCGCGTTTGCCTTTAGAAGGCCTAGCAGTATATACTAAACCATACGTTTCCGGAGCGGAAGTTCGCATGGCCTCGAGAGCTAAGAACCGAAGAGGTTCAAAGTAGTGCGGCTTAGGCACTGAATCTTTTCCCATTTTGATGTGGGGAATCGATTCCTCAGATGTATTTATACAAGGAAGAAGACTGGAATATGCGTACAAGTGTTTCCAAGAAAAACCAGACCTATCGTATTCATTACATTCTTCTCCAGTGTCCTCTCTATTGTCGCTGGTGTAGCGACCTCCTAGGTGAGGTAGCATAGGCCACCGCGATGGAATTTCTCTTTTGAGTTCTCCAATTCCGAGAAGATCCTGCTTGTGATGGAAGATCTGCAAGTAGTTCTTCGCCAGGTTCTTCTTCTCCTTTTCCCATATCCGGAAGTTCTCCGCTTCGTCATTCGTCAATGGGAGGATCTGTGTTAACTCCAACATTGCGACGATTCTTGTAAGTAGGTTCAATGTATCCTGTTTCGTAGAATTCAGCAACATCCTGGATCATTGCAGAATATACACGGGAGGAATGTCGTTCTGCTTCTCGAAGTAGGGTAATGGCGACATCAAAGGACTCTGGATCAATGATTAGCATCTGGAGAACATGGTGAGCGGGATTCATCTGGTGATACCACTTTCTCATGATGCGGTCGAATTCTCTGTTCCACTTGCGTTGAGTGGGGATGCTATCGTTCAGGTTAATTATTTGGAAACCCGTATTGAGCCATCCTGGTCAGATAGATTCCAGGATTTGCTTTGTCTCGTCACAGTAAGGCAGGTGATCTGCCCTCAAGATTTCAAAACCTTGGAAATGGACGAGCACATCCGGAGTGGAGTTCCATGTCGCGGTAGGAGGTGCCCAGCCTGCAGAGCTATATATGGAGAAGAGGGTTTCATCCTGGTTGTGGTAAGCAAAGGTAAAGCGAGCATATGATATGTTTATGCAAGCCTCAGGACCGATAGCGACAGGGTAGGCAAGGCGACAGGAGTTGAGAGGTTCGAAGAGATCAATGCATCCAGGGTTAAAACAGGAATAGGAGTGGTAGGAGGGAGGTTCATCAGAGAGGATTTCATCATAGGCTGGAAGAGGTGCGTCGATATGCGTGACCGGGAATATGCAGACAAGGGGTTCATTCCAATAAATATCTTTAACCAGATTGTGTCCAGCGTAATGACCCCAAAAAGGATCAGTAGGATCCAGGGAGCCCTGGGGTATCAGGGTCTCCTGGCCATCCATCAGGTACGAGACCTTCAGGAACTGATCCTCGGTCTCTGCGTCCAGATCCAAGATCAGGATATCTTGCAGCATGACGAAGTCCATAGTTGATGAGAGTCGGAGTAGGAGTAGATGGAGGAGATGGTGGAGGAGATGGTCTCAGGGAAGTTCCGATGGGAAGTGTTACCGATCGGATTTGATCGTCGTCTTGTACGAACATTCCTGGAGGAAAAATGTCTCTCAGGAGATTGTTGATGTCGTCAAAAGCGTTATAGACGTCGTAGAAACTGGGGAATTGGAATCTGCAATGACAACGTTTGTTGCTGCAGCAAAGGCGTAGGCAGCGAGGGCAAGCTAAGAGCAGACCAGAGTGGCAGGCTCTAAGGATGACAATGGGGTTTCTTCCCAAGGTAGGAAGTTGAGCAGCAGGGAAAGCGAAGCGTGTACCTGGTGGGGGTGCTCCATAACGAGTTCCTAAAGGAATGTTGAAGATTTCACTAACTGGTGATGAATAGGCCTCTTGAATGTGGACAGGTATTTCAACCTGTGGCACAGACAAGGATACAGTTTGGTTAGTTAAGCCTATTCCACGGTGTGACATATACCAAACACAACCAAGGTATGTTCTGAACTCCTCGCGCATGACGGGTGTAGGCATCAGAGTGACAGACTACTTGTCAGGGTGGGGCTCATAACCTATCAGAATAATCTCTGATATCCGATGGCGCAGTACAACAAAGGGTTGAGTCAAGAGTAGGAGACTTACTCTTAGGTGAGGAGGTTCAGAAGTACAAACAGTGGAAGTTCAGAAGTGTGTGAGAACTTCTTAATTACTGGGTATAAGACCCAGTCTTATATACTGGAACGTATCTGTATGTACGTATTGTGACCAGTATCATATATAGTAATCTTCTAGAACG